>CAVNYN010283888.1:0-20117 GCA_963692815.1 Nyctanthes arbor-tristis | reverse complement strand
TTTTACGACGTTAAATAATTCCTGGTGTTATTTAAGTTTCCACACATATATTATTGTTTGATATATTAATTACCTATTTTAATCACACGGGTTTAGAGAAATTGATTAAATTCCCAACAGTGGTATCAGAGACAGGTTTAATTGTGTGGATTAAAATGGATGACCCAGTTGGTAGTGCTATGATCAGACTTACCAATCACAATTGGGTGACATGGAAACCTAGAATGGATGATATCCTTTATTGTAAGGATTTGCATAATCCTATTGATGGTGATGATTATAAACTGGAAGATATGGAAGATAGGGATTGGCAGAAATTACACAGGAAAACTATTGGGACGATAAGGCAGAGGGTGGATAATAGTGTTTTTCATCATGTGGCACAGAAAACAGATGTAAATACATTGTGGACTAAATTGGAGTCCATGCTTGAGAAGAAAACTGCAGTAAGGAAGTCCTTTCTGATCAGAGACTTGGTCAATGTGAAATATAAGGACGGTACGAGTGTGACAGAGCACTTGAATAATTTCGGAATGTTGTGAATCAGCTAGTGACAATGGGAATGACTCTCGAGGATGAATTGAAAGCATTACTGCTTTTGAGTTCTTTGCCAGACAGTTGGGAGACTTTTGTTGTGACTATTAGTAATTCTGCTTCAGATGGTGTGTTGTCTATGGATTCTGTGAAGAACAGTATGCAGAATGAGGAAATCAGGAGAAAATCTTCAGGTTTGCATGTGAATTCAGATAATACATTGGTTCTTGTTTCAGATGATCACAGAGGAAGAAGCAAGAATAAAGGGTAAAGGCGTCACAGCAAGTCTAGAGGTAGGTCAAAGTCAAAAGATAAGAAGACTTGTTATCACTGCAACAAAGAGGGTTATTATAAAAGAAATTGCAGAATTTGGTTGAGAGAGCAGAAGGAGGGTAATAATCAGAAGAAAGATGATGAAAATACTATAGGTGTGGTGACTAGTGATGTACTCTCTTGCGGAGTGGGTCAATGCCTGCACGTTGGAGACCCTCTTACTGAGTGGCATGTTGACAGTGGTACCTCATACCATGTTTGCAGAAATATTGAGTTGTTTACTACATACAGAGTAGGTGATTATGGCCAGTCAAATATGGCTAATTCTTCACATTCCAAAATCAGGGGGATCGGTGACGTTCACCTGGAGACAAATATGAGATACATCCTAATTCTGAAGGATGTAAGGCATATTCTTGACATGCGGTTTAATCTGCTTGCAATAAATACTCTCGATTGAATCGGGTATTTCAGTACTTTTGGTGATCAGAAGTGGAGATTATCAAAGGGATCAATGGTTGTCGCTAGTGGAAAGCTTTGTTGCACGCAATACAAGACTTATGCAAAGTCTTGTAAGACTGGGGTAAATGCAGTTGAAGATCCTTCTCCTGATCTGTGGCATAAGAGGCTTGGGCACATGAGTGAAAAAGGTTTGCAGGCTCTGTCTAAGAAGGCAGTTATCTCTTTAGCCAATGGTACGTCCTTAGACCGATGTGAACATTGTTTATTCGGTAAGCAAACTCGAGTTTTCTTTTCTGGCACGTTTAAAAGAAAAGAGAATATTTTAGATCTTGTGCATTTGGATGTGTGTTCTCCTGGTGATGTAGCATCTTTGGGTGGAAACAAATATTTTATTACATTTATTGATGATGCTTCTAGGAAGTTATGGATCTATCTTCTAAAATCTAAGGATCAGGTACTCCAGTGCTTTAAGCAGTTTCATGACATGGCAGAACGAGAAATAGGGAAGTGTTTGAAAAGCCTCAGAACAGATAATGGTGGGGAATACACTTCACATGCGTTCAGAAAGTATTGCTCAGATTTTGGGATTCGATATGAGTTTACAGAAGCAGGGACTCCTCAACATAATGGTGTGGCAGAAAGAATGAACCATACCATTCTTGACAGAGTCAGATGCATGTTGAAGACAGCCAAATTTCCTAAGACATTTTGGGGCGAAGCAGTTCGGACTGCTTGCTATTTGATTAATAGATCTCCCTCAGTTTCTTTGGATTTTGATATTCCAGAAAGAGTTTGGACAGACAGAGATGTTTCATACTCTCATCTGAATGTGTTTGGGTGTAAAGCTTTTGTACACGTACATAAAGAATAGAGATCGAAGTTTGATGATAGAGCTACTCCTTGTGTTTTTCTTGGCTATGGTGATGAATATTTTGGATACAAGTTTTGGGATCCAAAGAAAATGCAGCTTGTGAGAAATAGAGATGCAGTGTTTTATGAAGATCAGACGATTGAAGACTTTGATAAAGTCGAGCAGTTTAAGGAGATGACTTTAGTTGTTCCTGGTGTCATACTTGATAATTCTTCAGCATCTCAGCCTAGCACTAGCTGTCAGGTAGCTCCTATTGATGATGAAACAGTTGATCATACTCTAGTTGATCAGACTAGTAATCAGGGGGAGCAGACCCCTGCTGAAGAAGAAATTGGAGAATCAAGAAGATTTGCAAGAGGGCGTATACCATCTACTAAGTATCCAGAGTCTGAGTATATTTTGCTCATGGAGAATGGAGAACCAGAAAGTTATTCAGAGGCTCAGGGTCATAAAGACAAATCCCACTGGATAAAAGCTATGGTAGATGATATGACTTCTTTGAAGAAGAATGACACCTATGAGCTAGTAAATCTTACTAAAGGTAGGAAGGCTTTGAGGAATAAATGACTGTATAAAATCAAAAGGGACAGCAATGGTGACTTATTGAAGTATAAAGCTCGCTTGGTTGTGAAAGGTTTTGGGCAGAAACACGGTGTTGATTTTGATGAGATTTTCTCCCCTGTGGTGAAGATGACATTCATCAGAGCTGTTTTGGGTTTAGCAGCCAGTTCAGACTTGGAAATTGAACAGCTTGATGTGAAGACTGCCTTTCTTCATGGTGATTTGGAGGAAGAGATTTATATGGTACAGCCAGAAGGATTTGAACAGAAGGGGAAAGAACACCTTGTATACAAATTAAAGAAGAGTTTGTATGGCCTAAAGTAAGCACCAAGACGGTGGTATAAAAAGTTTGATACTTTTATGATGAGTCAGGGACACACAAGAACTACTGCAGATTCTTGTGTTTATTTCAGGTCTTTTCCAGGTGATAAATTCATTATTTTGCTGCTTTATGTTGATGACATGCTTATAGTTGGCCAGGATGCAGGATTGATACAGAAATTGAAGAATTCCTTGCATAAGTCATTTGATATGAAAGCTTTGGGGTCAGCTAAACAGATTTTGGACATGGAGATTGTTCGAGACAGAAAATCTAAGAAGTTATGGTTATCACAGAGACATTATATTGAGCGAGTACTTGAAAGGTTCGGCATGAAAGGGGCTAAGCCAGTTAGTTCAACCCTTGGAGCTCATTTCAAACTAACCAAGAAATCCAGTCCTTCGACTGATGAGGAGAAGAAGAAAATGGAGGCTATTCCCTATTCTTCAGCTGTTGGTAGTTTGATGTATGCGATGATTTGTACTCGTCCTGATATTGCACACGCAGTTAGTGTGGTAAGCAGATTTCTGTCTAATCCAGGCAATGAGTATTGAGAAGCAGTAAAATGGATTATGCGGTATCTCAGAGGAACTTTTGATTTGTGTTTGGGTTTTGGGGGAGCTCAGCCAACTTTGACAGGGTATACAGATGCATATATGGCAGGTTATCTTGACAACAGAAAATCTACATCTGGGTACTTGTTTACTTTTGTAGGGGGAGCTGTTTCTTGGCAGTCTAAGTTGCAAAAATGCGTAGCTTTGTTTACAACAGAGGCTGAGTATGTTGCTATCACTGAAGCAGGAAAGGAGGTGATATGGTTAAAAAAGTTTCTTGAGGAGCTCAAGTTGAAGCAAAGTGAGTACGTCATTTATTGTGACAGTCAAAGTGCTCTTGAGTTGAGTAAGAACTCTATGTATCATTCTCGCACCAAATACATTGATGTCAGATATCATTGGATTCGTGAAGCAGTTAATGAGAAGCTTCTACAGTTGGAAAAGATTCACACTGATAAGAATATTGCTGACATGTTGACAAAAGTAGTTACCAAGCAGAAGTTTGAGTTCTGTGCCGGCCACGCCGGATTTGCATTCCAAGTGATACGCTTGAAGTGTGGGATACCTCCCTTATAGACTGGAGGGGGAGATTGTTGGGCGGGTCCAGCCCATGTTGAATACCCAACTTAAAAGTAAGAGAAAAATTGGAGGATGAATTATATAATTTGACTGAATAAAATTAGAAGTCTTGAGGAACACGAAATTTTAAACCTAATAGGATTTAGTTTTGTTCAATATATATATATATATATATTGTGTGTGTGTTGAAACAAAGGGGAAAAAAGGGACGGAAACAGGGAAAAAAAGGCAGAGGAGTGAAAGTCAACCGAAGACACAGCAAGATTTGAAATCTCACATATTCACGCACGGAATTTGAGGAAGGAAATTCAGTTTTTTTATTTTTACGCTTGAGACGAGTTTCGTCATTCGATTTGGTATTCGTCTTTTTCAAGCGGTGGTTTCTCGAAATTAATTCTTGGAACGGATTAAATGATATTTTCCTCATCTTCTTATTATTGATTATTGGGTTCCATCTATATTGTTAGATGAGTTATTTGTGGTACCAAGAATATTGTTCTTGACAGTATTACGTGATTGTGATAGTGTGTGATTATCTCTTTATTTAGAGCGATAATCTTGAGAGGATAAACGTTGTATTTCCATTATTATTTGGTAATAGTGGAGTTATCGGTTTGCCTCGTCGATTTTCCCTTCTCATTGAAGGGTTTTACGACGTTAAATAATTGCTGGTGCTATTTAAGTTTCCACACATATATTATTGTTTGATATATTAATTGCCTATTTTAATTACACGGGTTTAGGAAAATTGATTAAATTCCCAACAGGAAGTAGGTGTCACTCTAGCAAGGTGGGAAATCGGAAACTACCAGCAAATTTTTGGGCTTTCCTTGATTTTTGAATACAGCTTTGCACCTTTGTAGAGTCGTGGAACTGAACCATGTTTTAGAACAAATTCAAGTTCTTCATGGCATATGAGCTTCAAGAAATTTCCTGCAGAAAATAAATATATATATAGTACAATTCAACGATCTCATCGTCGTTCAGTAAAGAACTCTTTATGTATATACATATATATACACACACACACTCTTAAAGAGGCAAATTACGTACAAACTGAATACAAAATATCGTAGTGTTTGCATGTAATGAGATTCTGCAAAGATTGGACAGAAATGAAACAGAGAAAGTACCTCAGTAATCCTCAGAGCCAGGTGAGAATGCAGCAAAATAAAATGGAGAAAGGTATTTTGTCTGTTAAGAACAGGCACAGATAAGGATTGACAATAACGATCTAGTATTGATGAATTCGAAAATTATCAGAATTTTTTAATGCTAAACATGTTTTTCTCATGAGGTCTGATGTAAGGAGAGAGAGAATTCTTATGAACACTTTATGGCTGTCTTGACTTCATGTCTTTTAAGTCCAAGAAAGCAGGCTTCAAGTACTAGGGAGAAAATTTGTTTCCTAAAGTAGAATTTGGTTTCATCCTCACGTCATTTTCCAGAAACCAAAGTCGAACTCTCCCATTTAGAAACGTAGATTAAGCCGAGCCACTTTACGTCAGCATGACCCTCCGTGCTCCAGTAGCTTGCCCAACCGCCCCTAATAGGCTTTAACTTGAGAGCACAGAACTTGAGTGATAAACATTTCAACTTCTGGCTTCTTCTTTCCAGAATTCTGCCATTCCTGTTCAGTAATGGCTACCTGTTTATTCCAAAAAAATAATATGGTAGACTCATTTTGAAAACTCGGACCATAGGTAACAAACATTATACGACACCTATGTGTCTTGTAATACATGTATACCCTGATATCAAATGTCTGGGGCAATAGAGATACAAAACAGTGAAGGATTACATATAAGTTCAGATCACATCAACGGACTCCATCTAACACCTTCCACAAAAATTACCACAAGGCTTTAAGATGTGGCAATCCAAAAGCACCAGGCAATCCAAAAGCACCGAGTCTAAATCATAAATCACTATCAGGAAGGTTTTATCGAGAACAAAGTACATCAAATATGCAAAGAGCTGGCCAACTGCTATATAATTAAGGAATTCAATTCGATTGAGAGAAGGACGCACAGCATGACTAAGACCACCAGCTTCTCCATCGCGTGTCACTCTTTGGCTACTTTGAAACTATCCTTTGGACCAGATGGATCGATATATCTCCAAAAGAAACCTAAACTGCTTCCCATCACATTCATAATTACAGCTGACACCGCCGGGGGTAACGCAACCATTGGTGATGTAAAATGGGAGCTTGCTAAAACAACTCCCAAGGAGGAATTTTGCATACCAACCTGTAAGAAAATGATAAACAAGACAACTTTGCTTCAAAAATTCATAGATAAACAAGGCAACTTTGCTTCAAAAATTCAAAGTTCTAACATATTGAAGCAGTAAAATAGTGTAAGGAGGAAAGTTCACGAGCAGATGAAATAAAAATAAGTATATTTTTACTTCAACACTTATTGCACGTCGTTGTGGTTCCTTGAATCCAACCAATGCCGCGGCTAAATACCTGCAAAGGGACATTAATTCAAGTCTTAAATGTTCTGCAGGGTGAATGTTTAAGAAGCAAGCATGGCTAACTTTTTTGAAGTGCGATACTAATGGTAACTATCTCAGGCTAAGTTATCAAACCCAAGGACATATGACTTAAAAGTAGACCAACTGCACCTCTTCTATGATTGGAGTGTGGACTCGAGGAGAAAATAAAAAAATATACCAAACACACAAACCATCCTTCAATTCTCTTGCGTTTCAACAGGATAAACAAATAGTATGGTATCTCTAATGGTTGGATTATCAAGAAGAAAACAACTTTTGTGTCCAAGAACAAAACAAAAGCAGTAACAATTGCAAAACTAGACATGAAATAGCAATCAAAGAAGATATTACGAGCATAAATTGGCAACACTAATCTCAAAATAACCAAATTTGTACGAACATTCCATGCAGAACATAGGTATTCAAGAGAAGAAACTGAAATATTCAGATCGATCAGCTTTACTGGAATAGTGGATGTTCTCGTAAATAATGATGCTCTCACATTCAGATCACAGGCATATAGAATGTAGGAAAACTTACCCCACAATGAAACCTGCAAAATGCAGCAACAGCACTGAAAGTATGATAAACCCCAATTCACTGGAGAATATTGCCTTAGCACGAAGAAGTGGAGATAGATCAGACGATAAAGAAACCCCAAAGGCTGAAGATCTCAAGAGAGCAACATTTTCTGAGAACACACAGAAAGATAACGAAAGGGACATCATATTGAGAATTCAGGTCAATAGATTAGAGAGAGAGAGAGAGAGAGAGCCGAATGAACAAGTTAAAATAAGCAAATTATATTTCACAGCTAGAACCTGCTAGCAAGCAGTGATGCAGATAAAACAGCCAGTAAAGGAGCAAAAGGTGTTGCCAGTTTCACTGCTTCTGGAAAGGCACTCTGCATAAATGATCCAAGCAGAATTGGAGCAACGACAACCTAAATGACTAAGCTCAAGATCATAAGAAATCACATAAGAAAGCCAATGATAGAAAGTATAATATAGTCTTGTCTGCACCTGCAAGGTGCTGATGGAGAGTTTCGCGGCATCCACGGGAACATAGGTTCCTGCTAGAATCTTGGTCAAAAGAGGGGTAAGAATCACTGCTCCTAGAGTGGTGCAAGCCGTCATCACTATGGATAACAGTACATCTCCTTGAGCAATTAAGGTCACCTGTATCACTATTTACAGAAGAATAAATGAATTGAAGCTTTGATGATATCTGAATACATTATAATTGAAGGTATAGAAAAAGCAGGAGGTTCCATCAACATAACATAGGAGAGGATAATTAAGGATTGTTCTCACCACATTGGACGCTGTACCACCTGGGCAACAAGCAAGCAATATCAAACCCACTGAAAGAGACTGTGAGAGCCCCAAAAACTTGCTAATTGTCAGTCCAAGTGCTGGCATAATTGTGTATTGAGCAACACAGCCAAAAAGTATCTGACACAACAAAATTTAAAGATCTTGTGATGTTTAAAACCGGATTTCTAAAGGGAAAAAAGATAATCTTTTTCTCTGCCAAAATTTTTGTGGGAGGTCACGGACAGTTTACCCTTCTTTTCTTCCAAATTACACCCAATATTGCAAAGATAAAATCTTATCTAAGTGAAAAGCAGCATTTAGTTATTTTATATTTCTCTTTAGCACAATGTAAATGCAAAATTCAAAAGCTTCAATAATGTGATTTTGCTAATGCTTATCACAATTTATTAACCACAGCAAACAAAGCCTTATTACCAGTATAAGATTTTGCGGAAACAGACAAAATAATCTTAGCTACAGCCATATTCCTCAAAGGACATTGCCTTAATCACAATCCAATAGGAATCAGGAAGCACGGACTAGTCAGCTGTACCTCTATTCAGCACTGGCAACATTGTGATTTAGAAAATCAGAAGTCACAATGAGTACCAAACAGAATTTTGTGTACCAAAATCAGAAGCGCCCAAATTCTGAAATTAAAGAAGATTTATACCGCATCCGTTTAACAGTTACTTATATAGTAGTTCTGTACTTTTAGTTCCAACCACCAACCCCATCCCCAAAAATTAGAAAAGAAAAAAAAATAAATAAATAAAATCTATCTTGAAAACCCAACATAAAACTTTTCACCCTATAATAACAGTATGAATCAAATGCAAACAAGTAGAGCCGGAAGTTAAAGATTGAGCTTCAAACGAGTCAAAAAGTGGCTGATGTTGAACTCACTGAGAGAGGCCTTTGCACAAACAAATTGATCAAATCCCTAATCTTTAAGGTGATACCCATTGCCAACATTATAAATCCAAGAGTAAAGCTATATGAAGTGGGCGCCCTCTCAACAAACCAAGAAAAAGTGGAGGGTCTTAAGCAAGCAACTACTCCTCCAACAGTCACATAGAGCGGGTACAGGCTAGCTGCAGTAGCCAACTAGTATTCCCATCTGGGTTTTTCTGGAATTACAGCCAACTGTCCGGAGTTTTCACTGAAAGAACAAAAAATGGGAAATCTTGGATTCGATAGTTTTATCCTAGTGGAAATGCTGATCGGGTTTATGGGTTTGTAGAGTGGGATTATTGGAGTGGCCTGTTTTCGGTGTGAAGTGAATGGAGTGAAGCAGAGAGACAGAGACATTATGGCAAGTTTGGGGAGACTGATGAAAACGATGTTAATGTTCGGAGAGACAGAGGTATAAACGATGAATCTGCTGCAATGAGAGATTCGCCCAAATTCCAGACCGCTAAACTCGTCGGAAAATCGATGTTTCTGAAATTGTAGGATCAAATGAAGACAGTAGCGTCCAAATTCTCTATTGTACTTCCTAAAGTAACTTCAATAATACACACGCGGGTCCAGTAATTAGAATTTTTATCTGCGCGTCAACTTTTTCTATTAAGCATTTAGCCAGAGAAGAAAAAATTACCAAACTATCGTTTGCTCTTTGTGTAACTAGTTTTTGTATAGAAATAGGTTGGGGTTTCGGCTTTGAAGACTAACCACTAATTATAGGAAGTCGCGTCATCTTACACTAGACCGCTTGTATAACCAGCTTTATAATTTAAAAATAATTTTGTAGATGTTAATTTTTTGTTAGACTTTATGCAACTAGTAGTTTTTTAAGAAAATTAGCCACTAGTTTATTTAAAATTATATTATTAATATTTATTATTATAATGATAATAACTTCATTCAATTCTATCAAATTATTTATTTTTAAGTCAAAATATACAAAAATTAAGGTACTTATTATCGGTCAACATGTTATGTGAATTTTTATTCTGCCCAAATTTTGTTTCGAGATAAAAATAAAACGTTATTAACATGTTATTATATCTCACAAAAAAATTGGTATAACCAAACTAGAAGAGGGCATGTACTCGAAAAGAATCTAAAATTTAAAAACTAGTAGTACAAGGTTCTTCATTTCTTTCAAGTCATGTTTTATTAGTCTACAACAATGCATCATTGTATCTAACATGAGACTGAATCAATTAGGAAAAATCTAGTCATAACAAACATTAAAAAGTCATTGATCTCGTGTTACAGGGTACTTCCGATCTCCAATGCCATGCCTTCTAGTGGGAAAAATCACAAACAACAAACTACAAATCAACCCTATCCCAATGGGCCCAATATCCAAAACCTCTTGAGTCTCATGCCCCGGCGTTGGGTAAAAACAGCTTGTCACGTTCTTATCCCTCAGTGCAATGGCACCAAACACAAGCACTGAACTCACTGCATGAACAAAATCAATGAAACTCAACCTGTATTTGCTAAGATCAGGCAATGGCCTCGTGGCTGTCGCCGCCGGGTAATCGAACAGCCAGAGCCCCTTTGGGGTGGCGAAGCCATAGTACACTTGTCTATCCGATGACTGGACACTGTCCGTGAAACATGCAAGGAAGCATGAGAGCGCAAGGATTACGAGGAGGATGGCCATCATGGGGCGGGTGGCCGCGTCACATGAGCCATTGTTGGTGAAGATTGGGGTCAAGAGTTGGAAGGCCAAAAGGGTACCTGCGTCGGAAAATATCACAAGAGTTAGAATCTGAAAACTAAAATGAAATGAAGATGATATAAGTACACACAACCTATATAAAACATGGAATCAGAGAAACTGTGATTGCATCTAACAACCATTTATAGATAATTTCATTTATAAATGAGTTGACGCCTCAAATGAGCGACGTCCATGTTAGGTGCAACTTATTTAAAAATCAACCCATTTATAAATGGTTGCCAAATGGACTCAAATTCCTTAGAAACTCTACGGGAACTCTTATCAAGGAATCTTTTCCAACAAACCTGTGGGGAGGAGATTGGCGAGGTGGGCTGTGCTTTCTAAGGTTTGAGAGAAAGCGGTCTTGGACGGTGGTGGCGGAGGTTGGCGGCTGTCATCCAGCGGAGTGACAGCGGTAGCCGGTGGAGGAGTGGATGATAACGATGATCTTTGTCTGAGAGACATATTTTAGGATCGAACAATATATTGTTGAATGTTGATATGATCACGAGATTGGTGTTTATAAATAATGGAGGAGTTTTGAAGGATGAGAAGTTCGTCACGTCAAAGGAAAAGGAATTGGGTGTTTGCTTAAACAAATGGCTACAGGGAAGTTTCTTGTTGGTTGAACATTGTAGAGAAGGACTAGGTCTTTCATTGTTGTGTTTTTGCAACTATTGATGTTGATAAACTGACGTGTTGAAGGAAACGCCGTTGGACTTTGACTTCCGGGAAATGCGCTTATAAGCAACGTGTAAAATTGAAGATGCTTATCATCATGTATAAGGAAAAAAATGAGTACGGTAGTAATCCCTACGACGTTTGTTGATTAATAAATATCGCTTTTAAGTTTAATAATGATCAAATATCAAAGAAAATGCGTTGAAGTCAAAATTCTATATAATTGCTGTGTTATCAGCATTTCAAGTGAACACAAGTTGGTAACAGGGCTTAGGCACTGAATATATAGTGTTGTAACAATATCAAATAATGATGTGATACAATATCAGTTGTCGTTGTGAGGATATTAACTTTCTTATAAAGCATATCAACAGTAAGTACAGCATCACACTATATGTCTCGTGTCATAATGACACCAAACATATGGTGTGCTTGATCAAATTCACACAAATTGGACTCCTTTAGTTTTTAAATTTGAAAAAATTTTATGGGTTTTAAGATGAAGACCTTGTATCATGATCAATTAAGCAAATTGGCAAATTACAGTTGGTAACCTAATTAAACAATATATTACACAACTTTGTTCTCATATGACTCTATGAATATATATCCACTATCAAGACGAGCTTCTAATTGTGGGGTTTCACTGTGTATATACGTGTTTGTAAATTAGCAATTAGCAGTGAGTTTTCGAAATCTTAGATCTATTTTATTTGTGCATGTTTGTGCTATAACTTAGATCGATCATCATTTATAATTTAAGTTATAATTTTGAGATATATCTATTACTTAAATTATTAAATTTGAACTAAGCTCAAAAAATTGGGCAAATCATACAGCTTGGTATCGTTATGGCTACTTAAGCAAATATAAGCGGTGAATTGACTCAATCAAGACACGGTTTTCTGTAATTACTTAATAATAAAGTTTACTTACGCTACTAACCAAATTGCTAAACAAGTGAAGAAGCGTGGTTTGTCAGCAAAAATCGCAGACCCCCGTGCGGTCCCTCGACTCTATATAATCTCCACATAGTCGCATTTGACTTGCTAACACACTTTCTTAATCCAAAATCTCTCGTTCTAACCAACCATCTCTGCAGTGATTAATTAACATGTCTACTAATTTTGAACATCAAGTGCTCCATTCATGGCACGCTTTTGTTTCCTTCTTGTGTTTATGTACATTATTATTTACGGCCAATCCGGGTAGAACTGCATCCGATCACACTGTAGAGGATGCCTACAAGGTCTTAGGAATTTCACCAAATCCTGATGGATCATTGAATAGAGAAGATATGATTCCACTAGTGAATGCCATCCCACAAGTTCTTGATCCCATACATCCTCCAATTGCACTCTCTAAAGACATCCCTTTAAACCCTTTAACCAAAACCTCGATACGCCTCTTTCGACCAGTAAATCCTCCTCCGAATGCTAAGCTCCCGCTCATAATCTACTTCCACGGAGGCGATTTCGTGTTGTTTAGCGTGTCGACTATACTGTTTCATAACTTTGCCAATGATATTTCAGCTCAAATCCCTGCCATTGTTGCCTCAATTGAGTACCGACACGCCCCAGAAAACCGACTCCCGGCCGCATACAAAGATGGTGTGGATGCTCTCTTGTGGGCAAAATATCAAGCACTTGGCGGGCATGGTACTACCATTGATCCCTGGGTTCGAGAATATGCTGACTTCTTGAGAGTTTTCATACTAGGCAGTGGTGCAGGTGGCAGCATAGCATACCATGCAGCACTACGTTCTTTAGATTTCGATCTTGAACCCATAAAAATTCGAGGGCTGATAATGAATCAGCCATACTTCGGTGGGGTCCAGAGAACTGAATCAGAACTTAGACTAATTGAGGACGATTATGTTCCTCTGTACGCGAATGATCTGCTATGGACACTGGCATTGCCTGAAAATTCCACCAGAGATCACGAGTACGCGAACCCATTATCTGGAGGGTCGTATCTCGGCAGGGTTTCCAGACTGCCGAGATGCATGGTGAAGGGCAACTACGGCGATCCGCTAGTTGACAGGGCAAAACAGTTGGTGAATCTGCTTGAATCCAATGGAGTACCTGTTGTTTCACTGTTTGTTGATGGAGGGTATCACAGTGTGGAGCTCACGAATGCCACTGCAGCCCAAGAATTGTATGATGCCGTAAAGGAATTCATCGATTCCACTCCCAGAATTCACACTTGCAGTTGCGGTGCTTTTGAGCCCAAAAATATTTGTTCTACTTAGTGGAAATATGTTTATGTGGAATATATTGTATTTATAGTCGACTTCACCGAATCACCCCCCGTCAATATAATTCTTGATGTTATCACTGTAATTTGTTCATCATTAAAGCATCTAAGCACTATCCGTTGTCCTTCTGCTTCCTTGTCCCTATTATGCAATTCATTTTGTTTGTTCGCGTTAAATAAGAATTGTATTGAAAATATATATTTTACAATATGTGCTCTTAATTTACTTTTATTTAATTATTAAAATTTAAAATTGATAATTTTAATTAATTATTAAATGATGATAGATTAGTAAAATAATATAATTTTAGACTTCTTAATAAAAAGAGGGACTATATAATTGGGACACCTTAAAATACAATATAGACTATATAATTCAGTGGCGGTTTGATTATCATTATTGACATTGATTTGTATTGAGAAATTAAAATGAGGTAAAATGAGTGATCTGTATATTTAATAGAAATTTATAATTTATAATTATAGATAAATAATTATTAAATTAGTGATAAGTGAAATTATAAAAGGGAAAGAGAGTCAAACAAGCTAAGATATGGGGGTGGTGGTTGTTGACCACTATTCTGCTTGTCCTTGAGCACGTTAATATTATGTAGCTGTTAATTGAGATGGGCAGAATGGGCCGGTTTTTTGGACATTGATTTCCGGGTCATATCAGCCCGAATCGTTTCCCGCAATAAAGTTATTAGTGATATAAAAGGTCGTTTTCTACTTTCCCCACTCGAAGCAGCTCTTTCACCGTCAAGGTACATTTTCTCAAGCTCAGCCACTCCAACTGAATTTTCTTGTTTTTTAATTTATTTTGATGCGTGTGTTTTTGCTTCGATCGGGGAAAATGTTCTCCTCTCTCTCCGATTGCTCTGCTTTTGGATTTTTTTTGAATTTTTTCCTTGCTTGACGCGTTAATTCGTAAGTTTGGCTGTTACTGCTTCAGTACTAGAATTCGGTGTGTTTTATTGTACTGTAGTGGTATGATTATGCATTTTGATGTGGTTTTCTGTGATCAATTTGCTAAGAGGGCGTTGTTTGCGTATTCTGCGTTTGGATTTTGTTATCAGGTTTTAACTTTGCTTGCTTGTTAGCAGGTCTGGAAATGTTTTTTTACCCTTTCACTTTTCTGTCTCTTTCCAAATGGAAGACACCCTATTCTATTGTAGCAGCACTTTTTACCTGTGTCTTCTATCTTTAAACCTAATGGAAACTGGTTTTCTTGAGAAAAATGTTGATAAGGATATGTATTTCTAACTCCTCAATGTATTGTTGGAACTAGATACTATTGTTCTTAGAGAAAGTACTGAATATTCATATTGTTTAATCAGATAATGAGTAACTGAAGGATGGGGATGATCTGTAGTCATACCTGACTAGATGTGCCGTAATGCAGTAGTCACAGTATTTGCTCCACTAAATTAGAATGTTTTCTTGATGCTGGATGGTTAATTTTGATTTGTTCTGGCGTCGATAGTATATATATATGTAAATATGTATCTTTCAGTTTATTTGTTTATTTACATTTGAGCATGCCTTGCAGCTTTGTTTTTCTGGTAGTTGCTAGGCTTCAGTTGCTTCAGAGTTGTAATTGTAACTGTTCTTGGTTTTCTTTAATTTATTTGTCAGCAGGCTTTGGCATATTAAATATATTTTGTGACAATTGAATAGAGTAATGAAGCGCAAGCGAGTATGCAGAAGAGGCAGACCAAAGAAGTCCTCTTCATCAGGTGCGGCTCGGATATCTGTAAGCCCCGGATATTACTCTGATAAGGATGAAAACAATGGCAAACTTGACACATTTCTGGAGTCACAAGCTGGACAATCCAGTGCCAATATGAGTGACCTTCATGCCAGTTTGGAAAAAGAAGTTGCAGAGAATGGAACATTTGGTAGCCCTGCAGCAAAGTTAGCTAGGGCTCTATATTCTGCGCGCGCAACCCGGAGCAGTAATGGGATTCGACTGCAAGGTGATAGGGACTGTGAAAAGCAATCTAAATCATCCACGCAGGATCCTAAATACAAAGAGCATGAGCTGAATGCTGCCTTGTCGGTATGTAAGATCGGATTATTTACTCTGCCAGCCATGCTTATTACTTTTTCTATAACTTTGTTCTTCTATAGGTGATTAAGAAGATAATGGAAATGGATGCAGCTATACCCTTTAACACACCTGTTGATCCTATTGCTTTGGAGATTCCTGTACGTAAATTGCATATTGGACCCATCACAAATTTCAATATTGTTTTGTGTAATGTCTTGAATGTTTACTTATTCTTGATGGATTGGGATCAGGATTATTTTGATGTCATTGATACACCCATGGATTTTGGGACGATATGTAGCAATCTAGAAAATGGTATCAAGTATTGGAACTCAGAAGATGTCTTCAAAGATGTACAGTGTATATGGGATAATTGTTGCAAGTATAATAAGGAAGGTTCTTACATCCTGGAACTCATGAAACGGGTGAAGAACAACTTCATGAGTCATTGGAGTGCTGCTAAGTTGTACAAGGAGCAGTTGAATGTTAGTAATGGTGAGAATTTTGAAGTCACGTACCTCCTCCAGTTAATTTGTTTGCTACTATTTCATCTGAGTTAAAAAGATGAGTACCCACTCCATAATTTTCATTTAAGATATATTGGTTTCTTTTCTTTAAATTATTGTTTCAGTTTTGTTGTATGTTTCTATCTTTCTCACTATTGGATGAACCGGCTATTGAGACTCATTCCTTTGCAGAAAAGTATCCATTGCCTTTCTTTTGATGATTGTAAAAGATTAAATGGGCTCATAATGCTCTAGAGTAGATTTTTGTTTGGTTCCTGTAGGTCTTATATAAATGATGTTCCAATTCACTATCTGAACACCTTCTTGTGTCTACCCATTTGGGTCATTTCTGCTTGGCAATATAAAACCTTGTGCAATTGTCTCCTTTGGTAGTGAATAGGAGACGATACGCCTTGCTGCTTGCTCGTTTTTGATACTTTTCCCACTGATTAACATGGGATTTTAATCCTACACATTCAACTACCATAATGATTTTTTTTTTTTTTTTGTTAATGTAAAAATGCTTACAAAATTATAAAAGAAACACATTTTTCTGCAATGTGAACTGTTTGGAGTAGACACAACTGTCTTTACATCTATTAGTCTTATCAGTAAAATGGTACCTTTTAAATTAAAATTTAACTTCGTTATTATTTTCTGTGTTTGTTAAGTTTGTGCAGGAGGTATATGCCAAAGTCTAGATTCTCCCACTGAGTCAACTATAAGGCGTAACAATGCTGCACATAAATATCAAGTGGATTCGGCCATTGGCAATTCGTGCCACTTGCGAGGGCAGGAGTTTACATTCTTAAACCAAAGTCAGCAGCAGCAAAACCTATCTCCTTGCTGTAGCCATGCACATATGCCTCAGCAGTTATCCCTCCAATGCAAGTGCCTATTGAACGCTGGACAGTTGCAACCTTGTAAATCCCAGAATGGCTTGCATGTTTCTAATTCAGGTCGTCTAATGTGCAATCTGCATCACATGTTTGATAGTTGATGTTTTCCACTTATGTTTTATTCATTTGGTCAATTCACTTCGATTGCTAATCATCGCTACATATGCCAAGTATATTTTTAGTTCCTCTAGAAATGGGTTACCTATTAACAGATTCAACAACCACTGACATAAGAACTCAGATCATTCAGAGAGAAGTTCTTGCTGGACCATGTTGCCATCAATTCAAGAATTTGGAACAGACCTGGTTCCTAATGTAGAGTCAAGTTTTGTTTTGCTGGTGTTGGATGCTACTATGTCTTGTATTTGTTTCCAATTGTTTGTTTTCCCTTAATTTGATAATTCTTGTCTACTTGTGATGTTTGGTTTCATGTAAAATGGACATGATGACTAATAAAACAAGTATAGGTTCAAAAATTTGTTTAAAATATAAATTTGTTGTCACGGTGTTTACAACACTTAATAATCCTCTTTAATTCCCATGTTATCGAGATTGTGATTACCTGCTATCTGTGCTATTGATTGTCTTGCACTTGTTATACTGCACCACCTTTGCCACCTTCTACCTAGGTTAGTTTTCTCGAAACCCTGTTCTAATCTTCTGCGCTTCTGGTCAGATTTAGGGTGACCGACAAAGATGTTTTATTTATTAGCTACCGACTTTATATTCTTAATTAAGGAAAGAACTAGGGTTTATTTTGACTTGTAATACTGTTTTATTTTATTTATTTATGTTTGATTTTTTACCTAAATTAGGGTAAATTAGACCATAGAGAGAGGGCGATGCTCTTGTGTTACATAGACTTCTATTATGAAATAAAGTCAATCTCTCCCCAGTTTCCACCTGTCTCGTTCTTCTCCCTTTCCTATCTACCTGTCTTTCTCTTTCTCTTCTAATGTGTCTACCTATGTTATGATCTGCCGGGTAATTAGCATTGGTGGCATTGCAATTACTGAGAGGCGGGTGATATGTGAATTCATTGCAGATTTGCTTTCTCACCAGAATGACTTTAGGCATTTATGCTCGGTGGACCTTGTGAATGGTAGCTCTTCCAACCAATGTGCGAGTCGAGTAAACTCCTGTCAAGCACCACCTAGTTGCAACTTTATGTGCCACCCCCAGCCAAGGAACTACCTCCTGCAATCAAGCTCAAGCCATTTGGTTCATTCCACGGTGCAAGCAGGCACAAATATGCGCAATGCAGGTGTCTTTCAATCTTCTTCCTTTTATTAAACAATTGATTCATGTTCTAAGAGTGCTTCCAGGAACTCCAAGCTTAAAATCTTCCTCGGTTACTGTTATATCTGTTTCTGCTGGATGTAGGCCCCAAGTATTTCACTAAACAGTACATTGTGGCACTACCTTCATTTTATTTTATTCTTTTTTTCTTTTTCTCTTCATTATTGACGAAATAACTTTTGTTTGGTGCATGGCCCCTTAGATTCGTATTATTTATGATAAAACTAAAACACAAATTTTTAGACTCAGTTATGCCTATTTGCTATGGGTTTTGCTTTAGTGCATCCCTGAAGACTGCAGAAATCTGTCATACTTGAACTCCATTTACATCTTTGATCATTCAAAAAAATAATACGCCCTCCATCCCACTCAGACAGGCATATTCCTATTTTCATTAGGATTAAGGAAAATTAATATTGATTGGAAATCTAAAATTTAAGAACATTTTAAAAGTTTTATTTTGTTGATAGCCATGCACATTAAATCGGGGTATATGAGTGAACAAATATTTCAACTACACATCTACAAAGAAAGTGGCCTATAATTTGGGACAGACGAAAAAGAATGCAAGCCTATCTTAATGGGACGGAGGGAGTACTTATAATAAGTATCTCCTTGTGGCAACGCATGAACTATTTACAAATTGCCTTGACACTGCCTTCTTCATAACTGTAACAAGACTGGAACGTCCTGCGTGATATTCTTCGGCCGGTGCAAGTTGCATTTTTAGTTGCTTTTTTTATATCGATAACGTGAGATTAAACACGAGCAAAATCGAGCTGTACATTTATTGTGACCATTGTTTCCATGCAGCATATTCTTTTTTATTATTGCTAAATTGCTTTTGTGCATCAATTCATGTCATGTGCCCGATATAGTTCACTATTATCACCAAGCTAACTGCATTATATTCTCTTTTGAAGGAAATTTCCAGTTACCTATCTTTAGAGAGTTTTCTTCTACATCCAATAAATGGGAGCATGCATGCAGTTCAGGCCCAAATATTGGCAAAGGGAACCAACAACGGCAGCCTCAGTTGGATTCAGTTCATTCTCAGGCGCATGACCTTTCAGGAAGCTGCATTGATGCACATCAGCTGCAACAGTGCACTTTCCAGAGGTCGCAGAATTCTAAGGAGGCTGGTAGAAATGTCGACAATTCAGGTTTGAAAGTTTTCTTTTCTATCAACTGTACATGTAATTTATTTAGGGGTTGATTTCACAAATCGTCCTCAACCTTTGGGTTAAGAATCGGTTTCGTCCCCAACCTTTTTTAAGACACCCCACAGCCCCCAAACTTTAAAAAATGCACACAAATCGTCCCTATTTCTACTGTTCAGCCAAATTTTTATCAAAATGACGATTATACCGCCTACTAACATTTTAAAATTTTTTTAAAAATGTTTAAAAATAATAAAAAACTAAAAAAAAAACCCACCCACCCCCACCCCACATATGCCGGCGGCCAGCCGCCGGAATGGTCACTTCCCTTTTTGCTGCCATTTCCAGCAGAAAGGGGGGTGAATCCCCCCCCCCCCACATTTTGCTGCCATTTCTGGCTGCAAAATGCTGCCAGATTTGGCTGCCATTTCCGGCAGAAATGGGGGGTGAATCCCCCCCATTTTGCTGCCATGGCACCAAAATGCTGCCGGAATTGGCAGCCAAATGGCTGCCAATTCCGGCAGCAAAATGGGGGGGGGGGATTCACCCCCACATTTTGCTGCCGGAAATGGCCGCAAAATGGGGGGGATTCACCCCCCCCTTTTTGCTGCCATTTAG
>CAVNYN010283887.1:0-56422 GCA_963692815.1 Nyctanthes arbor-tristis | reverse complement strand
AAAGTAGTCCTGAATGTGATTGAGATGAAAGACTTTGACATCATCTTGGGTATGGACTGGCTAAGTAATAATCCTACTACTATCTTGTGCCATGAGAAGGAAGTGGCATTCCGGAAAAATGGAGAGGATGTATTCAGATTTTATGGCTCGAAAGTGAAGGCACTCCCCCGCCTTATTTCAGCCATGCAAGCAGAGAAACTTCTGGCGAAAGACGGTTGCCAAGAGCATCTGGTTAGTTTGCAGGGTGGACTATCTGAAGAGATCACCCTTGACTGTGTGCCGATTATCTATGAATATGCAGACGTATTTCCTGAGGAGCTACGTGGCCTTCCACCGGGTAGGTAGCTTGAGTTTTTGATTGAGCTAGTACTTGGAGCTGCACCAGTTTCTAAGGCTCCGTACCGTATGGCACCTAAGGAATTGCCCGAATTGAAAATCCAGTTAGAGGAACTGCTAGAGAAAGGTTTTATCAGGCAAAGTGTTTCCCTGTGGGGAGCACCGGTATTGTTTGTCAAGAAAAAGTATAGCAGTATGAGAATGTACATCGACTACCGACAACTTAATAAGTTGACGATAAAGAATAGGTATCCTCTTCCGAGGATTGATGATCTATTCGATCAGCTGAAGGGTGCTACTGTGTTTTAAAAAATCGATCTAAGATCTGGTTACCATCTGCTAAAGATCAAGCCAGCGGATATACCAAAAATAGCTTTCCGAACTCGATACGGGCACTATGAATTTACAGTAATGCCGTTCGGTCTTACTAATGCCCCCGCAGCATTCATGGACCTGATGAATTGAGTCTTCCACTAGTATTTGGATAAATTCGTCATTGTATTCATCGATGACATACTGGTTTACTCGAGGGATCCAAAACTACATGAGGAACATTTGAAGATTGTGCTGGATACATTGAGGGCAGAGAAGTTGTATGCCAAATTCAAGAAATGTGAATTTTGGCTTGAGAGAGTTGGATTTCTTGGCCACATTGTCACGGCCAGAGGCATTAAGGTTGATCCTTCTAAAGTTGAAGCTGTTACAAATTGGCCGATCCCTGCTAGCTCTGGAGATGCAAGAAGCTTTCTAGGATTGGCTGGGTATTACCGAAGATTCATAGAGGGTTTCTCCAAAATAGCAGGACCTATGACTCAGCTGACTAGAAAGGGAGTTAAATTTCAGTGGTCAGATCGGTGTGAGCAGAGTTTTCAAGAATTGAAGAAAAGGTTAATTTCAGCACAGGAAATCCTAATTTTAGGCACAACACTTTAAGCATTTTATACAATTATTTTATTATAAATAATTTATTTTATAAATAACTCATTTTAACAAAAATCCTAATTTGAGTTTCATATTCTTTTATAGGCGAGGAGTGAAGAATAAGTGAGTAAACCTTGCCCATTAGCTCGACTCAGTGGAAATTGAGGTAGACTCTTTTCTAAGATATTTTTCTCAAAAATAGCGTTAATATGAATTGATTGTTCTATGGATTGCATATGGACATGTGACTTATGCTCTTATATGTTATTTGCATGCGCTTAATTGCATATGCTTTATTGCTATACACAGATTTTTCATGCATGCTATGATGTTACTATGCGCGCTACTATTTATATGCCTTCGGGTATGAGACGAGAGTCAAAAACCTGCATTTATCATACGATGCTTGTTTTCGAGTAGAGACTTATGAGATATGATTTGCATGCTTATATGTATGTTTGTCTTATAAATTGGTTAATATTGCGCTGAGTCTACTGAGTATTTCTATGAAATACTCACCCCTTTTAAAATTAACATTTTGCAGACTGGAGTCGGAGGAGACGCCTTGAGCAATGGTGGCTTCCAAAATAAATTAAATTAGCCTTATTTTGAATTATTCAAACTTTGTTTAAGTACTTGGAAACTTTTGATGTTAATTGATTCAAAGTTGGTCTAAGTACTTGGAGAAAGTTTGATATCGTGTGAAAGAGTTGATTATTTCCAATGAATTATCTTTTGTATTATCATTTTTGAATCAAGATATTTTCCGCATTTTATTCATTCTTGATTCATTTTGATTTATTTTATTTAAAAGAGAAGAGAGAAAAATTTAACGACGTCTCAGGCGCCGAGAGCCCGGGGCGTCGCAGTTTGGATACATGTACGCTTCCTGTTGGGTTTAATGACACATCGATTGTGCTTATTCCGAAGAACAGGAGTTCGGAAACTTTACAAGACTTTAGGCCGATATCTTTATGTAACATCGTGTATAAAACTCTGGCCAAAACTCTTGCAAATCGGCTTAAGAATATTTTGCCAGATATTATCACAGAAACCCAATGTGCATTTGTTCCAGGGCGTTCGATCACCGACAATAATATGCTGGCTTTTGAATCACTCCATTATATGAAGAAAAAACAAAGAGGAAAGAATGGGATTGCTGCACTTAAATCGATATTAGCAAGGCATATGATCGCCTCAAATGGAACTTCTTAAGAGATGTGATCACTCGTATGGGATTTCCTCAAAAGTGGGTTGATTGGATTTTCATGGTATCTCAACAGTGCGGTATCATGTTCTGCATGGAGAGGGGAAGGTTGGCCCTATCATTCCGGAGAGAGGACTAAGGACAAGGCTGTCCCCTTTCCCCGTACCTATTCATACTCTGCTCGAAGAGTTTATCCACATTCATTAAGTCGAAGGAGGAGGCTGGTGCCATCCATGCGGTTAAAATTGTAAGAAGAGCTCCTCCTATTTCACATCTCTTTTTTCCGGACGATAGCTTATTATTTTTCCGAGCTAACTCTAGAGAATGTGATGAGATTTTGGAGATGCTTTACCAATCTGAGATTGAGTCTGGGCAAGCTATCAACTTTCACAAATCCACATTGTTCTTTAGCCGGAATGTGGACTCAAATCAGCAGCAGTTTATCCGCTCTGTCTTGGGCATTCAAATCTCACATGGGCATGAGAAATACCTTGGCTTACATTTCATTATTGGGAGATAGAAAAGAGAGGTCTTCAAGTTTATCAAAGATCGGATCTGGAAACGTGTGCAAGGCTGGAAAGATAAGGCTTTATCTAGGGCGGCAAAAGAAATTTTAATCAAATCCATTGCTCAATCAATATAATTATGTTATGAGCGTATTTCTTCTACCAAACCAGATTTGTGAGGATGTTGAAAGAATCTTGAATAAGTTCTGGTGGCAATTGAATCACAATGGAGGTAGAGGCATCAGTTGGACTTCTTGGGACAAATTGTGCACTCCAAAATGCAGAGGAGGTATGGGATTCAAAAAGTTGCATGCAACCAATATAGCTCTTCTTGGTAAGGTTGGATGGAGACTTATTACCCAAGAATCATCGTTGTTGGCTTGGGTTTATAAAGCTCGTTATTTTCTATCGTCTACTTTTTTTGAGGCAAAGATAGGGTATAATCCAAGTTATGTTTGGAGGAGTATACTTTCGGCTCAGTCTCTTTCATAAGAGGGATGTAGAGTTAGAGTTGTGAGAGGTTCTAATATAAAATTTTGGAATGATCATTGGCTTCTAAATCCAAACCAAGCTTATGTAACATCTACTCCAATCCCGGGTATTGAAGAAGCAACTGTCAATCAGCTTATGATAGTAGGGGAAGCTCGACGGGATCGTGATATTATTATGGATCTGTTTAATTAGGACGATAGATGTCAAATTCTGAAAATTCCATTGAGTTCCAGTGAGAGGAATGATCGTCTTTATTGGTTTCATGACAAAAAAGGAAGTTACACAGTTCGGAGTGGATATAAACAGGTTATGGCTGATCTCCACTCATTTTTTCCCAGCAATGTTGATACGTTTTGGGCTGCTTTATGGAATCTGAAAGTTCCAGCAAAGGTACGCTCTTTTTTGTGGCAAGCATCGACAAATTGCTTGCCAACGGTTGATCATTTGAGGGCTAAAAGGGTGGATATAGATAGCTCCTGTCCGGTCTGCTTATTAGAAGACGAATCAGTGAGTCATAGTTTCATTGAATGTGCTTTTGCTAAGGTTGTTTGGACGGCAATGGGAGTAAATCCAATAGTAGTCACTCATGGAAACTTCAAAGAGTGACTGGCTGCTATGTTTAATAGCCATCTGAGTGACCGAGAGATGATTGGTATGGCTTGCTGGGGGATTTGGATGAATAGAAACGAAGTGGTCTGGCAAGCAAGGTCCTATACGGTGCACAAGATAGTAGCAATGGCAATGAATCTCCTGCAACAATGGCGTGGTGTCCACGATTATCAACAAACTTCCATTTTGGATTCAAACAACATAGAAGTTAATCATTGGCAACCTCCATTGATTGGTTCATTGAAGTTAAATGTTGATGCGGCTGTGTTTAACAATCAAGGGAAGGCTGGCATTGGGCCTGTTGTTCGGGATGATTTGGGGTCATTTGTTGCGACAAAAATTGTATCGATGATTGGCGTTACGAACCCTACGCTCGCTGAAGCTTTAGGTGTCCGTGAGGCACTTTCTTGGATAAAATCACACCTTCATGGGATTACAACTATTGAGATGGATACACAGGTAGTCTACAACGCTCTCCGCCGTTACGAAATGGATGACTCTTACTTGGGTATGATCATTGAAGACTGTCGACTCCTAGCCTCTGACATTCCGAGCTTAACTTTTAATTGGGTCAGGAGATCAGCCAACCAAGTTGTGCACACTAGCCAAGACCGCTAGTTTTATGTTTGATATGTTAGAATGGTCTCATTATCCGCCTTCATTTATTTTACATGTACTTTCTTCTGATCTAAGGATTGAATAAAATTACTATTTTCAAAAAAAAAAAAAAAAAAAAAGTTCTCGTCATCATGCTTTTCCCGCAGTGAAATAAAGAAGCTGAACCTAATTTTCTATTTCACCATCCCAATTTATATTGCTTTGATTCAAAGAATTTCTAAGATTAAATTATGGGGTGAAGAGTTAATTATAGGGTTTCCATTTCAGCCAAGGTTGTAAAGTGATTAATTGGCATGAAGAAATTTTTATCTCTAATAAAATTATTAAGAGGCTATGGAGTTATCTCTAAAATAGCTAGTGGTGTCATTGTAAGAGGTATATTATCTTTTAGTTGTGGAGGAAAAAAATTTGGCGATATGTAAATATTTTTTTAACAGAAATGTGGCTATAACTTAATTACCCCTTGCAAAAATACAAATGGATCAAATAAAAACTAAAAACATGGCCCCGCATAAGAGAAATCAACTTCAAACACACAAACTGGAACCCAAAAAAAAAAAAAAACGACGAGGCAAGTGTAAAATCACAAGCAATAAATTCACCACTTAACCTCAAAATTACATGAAACTGTCCCAGCTCAAGATTCACCCATTTCCAGCTTTGCGTAACTAAGAGCTATTTAATTTAACACAACTATAATATGCAAATTTCATCTCTAAGCTTCATATAATTCAGAGCTATTTAATTTATCTCAACTAAAATATGGAAATTTCATTTATAAAGCATTTTGTAGACCATAAAGGCCAACCTACTATATTTGAAACGTGGCGTGCACCAACAATGGACACTAGTTTGACCTGGGCCTACTGCCAAGGCAAACTAAAAGCTTGTCTTGAAAGTATATAAACTTTTGGGCTAAAATGATTTTATAAAAATTTTGACAAAGTTTCCCCTGTAACATGGACTTATTCAACCTGAAAGTATAAATCATCTCATCTAAACAAACCGTATAAAATGAAGCAAATATGTTTTTTCATCAATAACTCAATTCGTCATTATGATATAAAATTGGAGTACTTTTCAATATATTTAAATTCAAAACAATCATTAACACTAAATGCATGTCGAGAAATATAATTACACAGAGTCTGAATGATCTTGAAAACAATTACTTATGAAACTAATTTCCAATCATGATTGGCACATATGTTAAAAGTGTAATGAAAATTCTTAAATTGATGCAATAGTGGTGACCGACAGAGAACTCCACAGGCAATCTAATAGATGCTCAAACTCGATCCTCCCTATAAGAAAAACGTTAGAAAATATAAGCTGGTAACTCAATGAGTAGATAAGTTTGCAAATACATACATAGTTTTACATATTATTTATTTTTGAAAATATCCTAAACTTGATAATACATAGCTATAGTTCCTATAAGAAAAACGTTAGAAGATATAAGCTGGTAACTCAATGAGTGGATAAGTTTGTACATACATATATAGTTTTTCATATTATTTATTTTTGAAAATATCTTGAACTTGATAATACATAGCTATAATTTAAAATGTTGTGAAATTTTAAATGAGGATCAACAACATTTTTCTTTAACTAAATAATACCACAAGTTACTTACCATGAAATATTGTCAATATTGCTAAAATTGTTTCATGTCAAGAATTATAGTGAAATCGTTAAAATGCTGGATGATGAAAATAATTTCATTTAAACAATCATTATAAAATCCATCAATAATACTACTGAACAGTTAACCACATGTACATAATAGTCTTGATACATAAAGCATAATTCCCAGCACATAACATAACATAGTCATACGCGTGCAGAGTAAACCCCAAAGGCTAACATCACCATAAACGGCCCAAAGCCAATGTGCGCATGACAATGGGTCCCAAAGACCTGTACATAACGTAGTCTAACACTGTGGAATGTCTCACAACAATGCAGAGCAGGTAAACACATAACATAGCCATATACTGTGAAACACATCACAACAGTGCAGAGGAGGTAATAATCACATAGGTACTTATAGTGGTTTTAAAATAATTCTTATAACATGGTTTCGTAAATATTGCATAACATATCATACCATACTTTCACAAGAATTTCATAATATAGGATAACATGTTTTCGTATGAATTTCATAACATACAATGTTTTTGAAATAATTTTATGATATAACATAAACGTTTTTCATAAAAGTTCTTAACGTAATAACATAGCTATTTACTTTTTGAAATCTCATTATAAAGGCAATAACATGCTTAAACATTTTAAGAATTTCATAGATCGCTAAAATAATGGAACTATGCTTGACTTTTAGAAAGTGTAATACTCAATAGGACATAATGAAAATCATACTTAATATTTAGAAAAATATTTTTCCACTCACAGAGCTAAAGACTGTAACTAGCTCGACTGACATGCCTTTCCAAACCGGCTCATCATCATCTAGAATCATAACATAACACTCCAATTTAATATACAACATCGCATACTAAACAAGGAATATAATAATCCGCTTTAATATCCAATACCCTTGTTCCAAATAAGAAATATAAATCCACTTAATTCTTTGGAATGAAAATCACTTGTTAATAATAATTTTTAATTACTCCGATGTTAGACACATCAAATCATATATCCAATGATAATTCTTGAAATACATCATGTCATCATGCCTTAGAATGTCGAATAACACTCTACCAAATAAAATCAACCATATAAAAATAAGTCCCATAAGATTTTGCCATGAAAATTCACCTAATATCAATCCTTTAGTTAATCACAATAGATTTTGTTTCCAACTTATCCTTTTGCTTCTTTCCAACGCATCACATTCATATATATCAAATAAAATCAATAACATACGAATAGATCTCAAAATCTTATTTCACTTTCTATTTCTATAACTCTCAATTTCCCGTTTATCCTCTTTATTTCTATTTCACTTATTTCACTTACTTGTTCACAACTTGATAAATCAACTCATATTTTTCCTTTATGTCATTATCCATATCTTCTCCATAGATCCATTTCAACTTCTTTATGTGATTATATCAATTTTTACCAACTACATATTACATTTTTAATACACTTACAATCATACACAAATAAAGATGATTATCAAATCCATTTCATCAACATCCCATCTATGCATATCTCCATTTACCATTAATTCCTACAGAGACTTTTTAACATCAAATTAATAACTCTCAATAACGTTATTCCATCTTAAACCCAATTCAACTAGTATTTCATCAATATCTTACTTATATTTCACCGTCAAAGATCACATTCAAAAAAATCCCTAATTTCTCTATTTCTAGGGTTTATGAAAATCAAACCACAATAGATAGTAGGAGCTAAAAATTAAAACTCATAATCCTTACAACATAAACACTAATTATTTAGCCTCAAATCAAAAGAATAAACCATAAATTTAATGCTCATAAGAAAATACAGAAACTACAAAAATAACTCTTTCACTGACCCATATGAAATTGTACAAAGATATCACCATATGAAACTGTACAAAGATATCAACAGCCCAAGATCAAACCATACCAACCATGTCAAAATTGTTCACTTCTTTCTCTTTTCATTTCTTTTTTTCTTTCTTTTCCCTTTTTTCCCCTACCATTTCTCTCTTCTTCCAGGGCAGAATGACTGCAGTGTGTTTATGTAATGTAATGGTCCCAAAATGCAAGAAAGGACATTTAAGTATAGGAAAATTGCACTGAATGTTGCTTGCGATAAGTTAGTCCTTGACAAAATCTTATTATAAGTCTTCCAATCTTTAATTCTTTCACTTACACCCTTTGATGACTTAGACTTTGACTCAAATAATTTAATTTTGACCTTGACTTGACTATTTCATCTTTGATTTTGACCATAAAATAGAATAGCATTAAATAGCAAGATTTGGGTCGTAACAATAAATCTGAAGATTTTATCACAAACCTAGAAAACAAAATTCCACTAAATAAATCAACAAAAAATACGAAGAAATATGCACCCAATATTAAAATTAGGATAAAAACAGCAAGAACTACAAATATACCATACACATAAGTCCAATACATGCGACCTCTGGTGACCTATCATTATGCTAGCCCAAAGTGGTAACTTTGGTGAACTATTAGACTACCGTTCATGTAATTTAGGTTGGAATTTTAGAAATTTGGAGCTAGGAACGTACACTAGGGAAAATTTTGTGAATGAAAAATTCGAAAGAAGTAGCGTGAAAGATGAGTACAGAACTTGTAGAAGGGAAGATTTTTTATGGATGAAAATTAGAGAGATGCAGACTAAAAGGGTCAGATGGGTTTTCTGCAATGAGATCAGATGAATAACCAAAACGATGGAGAGAGATGCTGAACCACACAGATGTTGAAAGAGAAAGAAAACTGAAACCCCAAATATCGAGAATTTAAAGACCGATTCGTGTGTGTAATCGAACATGAATCAAATGAGGAAATCTCTGAACTTTGCTCTCTTCACTCAAAAGTCTCAAAAAATTATGGCTCCTAGTTCCTCACTCTTCACTCCTCACTGCCATATATTCTTTCAAGTTTACAATGCTAAAAACCTATAATTTTGCTACTCACTTTTTACCTTGAAAGTCGAAAGTGAAAATGAAGGATGAAAGCGAACGCTTGAAAATCACTCGTCCAGGAAGCGTTAATATTTAGTTGATTATTTGTTCTTCAATCTATTAATTGGCAGCTATTGCGTTGAGTCTTTCTTGTTAAAGGCGTTGTCTTTTAGCAACCTAGCTTTCTTGTTTTATAGTTGCATTAAAACAACAGTTACTAAAAAACAAGCTGAAAACAGTTACCATCACTAAAGAGAAAACTGCATATGAAAGCTGGGTAGTTATTATTAAGCAGTCACTAATACCATTATTGTAGCAATTACCATATGGCCAGCAAAAAATATAGTTTCTGATTCCAGATTCTGATTCTATCTTTGGGCTGGAAAAAGATTCTCTTTACTTCAGCTTTTATTATATTATTATAGATATTATAGATTATAGATTTCCCTAAAAATCTGCTTTTGTGGTTTCCTCGAAATTCCCTATAAATCTCTAACTAATTCATGGTTGATGCATATCGGTTTGCTCCCTATTGCCTTATCTTCTACCGCTTCAATCCCTATAACTGATCAAATTTTCAATGAACATAATCTATATGGATATCGAATACATTGGTTAAACGAAATGTACTGGTTCAATAAGCTGGCAATGAGCTAATAACAAGAATTTCAAATTATATCATAACCTGAGTTTCGAGCATTGATCAAATTAAGATATTGATTTATGTTAGAGATGACACTAAATTTAGCTCAATAATTTTTGAAGGACTTATATTTGTCATCCATATTGAAAAAGGCATGTTCAACTCTCATACACAAAATTTATTAATAATTTATTTGGTTGATATCTAAAATGATTCTTGATTGTTTTACTTAAATTCATGAAATTTCATAATATATTTTTTTATAGGAAATTTCATAATATTTTTTGTTGCTTAAATTCGATGAGATTTCATAATATTTTTTATGTAATATAAATGTGCAACACATGTGTGAGAATTTAGTTATATTTAAAATGATTGTACCATGGAATTTCAAATACATTTTCATTTGTCAATCATACCAACCAACAAGATGATTTTTCTTTTTTTTTTAAGAATTTGACATTTTCCATGGAAAATATATCCAATCAAGCATATTGTAAATAAAATAGGTGTGATGTGTAGATTTTCAAATGCGTGGAGATCCATTAGTATAAAATTTTGGAATATAGCTCCACTGCTTTTAGACTTTGTAGGTAGCCTTTTCCCAGCGTCAATAACTTTGACTCTTCATTTTTCATTGTTTAGGGTTATGAGCAATCTCAGGTACGAGACAGTATGGTGAGGTCATCTTGATCAACTATGACAAAGTGCAGTGATCTGTTAAGATGAAGCAATAAGAACTCTGTTACGATGAAACAATAAGGACTATGTAAGCATTGAGATGAAGAAAAGTAGCAAGTGGAAGTTTTACAAGGGGAAAAAAAAGAAAAGAAGAAAAATTGATGTAAAAAGTTTGTTACCATTAACAGAAGGCTTGAATATAAAGCTGGTATGGAATGGCTTTTGTTTTGTGAAAGTACATGAAGAGAATGATGAAGATTGAAGACGGGTGAAATGAAATGAGAGAGAATATGTAAATGGCTTGAGTATATATAATGTGATGTGAATAGAAAATGAGTACTTGTTTGGCATGTATATGTATAACCGAAGATAGAAAGAAACAAATTATTAGTATTATTATGTAGATATATACGCTAGAAAATATAGAAAACATTAGTGATATGTGTGTATTCTTGAAAGCGGTTGTGCATAGGCAGATATTTTGATGTGTTTCCAGACTTGTTCTACCTAAAGGGCGTAGAAAGCTAACTCATAGGTATCTCATAGAGTACTGCTAAAATGTTGCAGTTTGATGGAGTGCTGTTGCACTATGTCATATTTCGTTATAGGCACTGCAAGTTGTATTTTACATTTTATATAGTGGTCATTATGAACAATTATACGGTCAAAAGAGTTATGTTATGAAATCAGCCAAATTAACTAGGCAAATACAGAGTGGAAAGTAAAATAACTACAGTAGCAATAAACAAATATTTTCATTTTCAGTAAATGCGTGCAAGTGGAGGTAACTTGTATTCACCTAGATTAGGAAACCAGTGAGTCAGACAACTCTTCAACTTTATGGTCCAATTCAAAACAAAGCTAGAAAGTCTATGATGCCAGTGCCAAGATTCATCATACGAGTAGGAAAATTGAAGCAAACTGTCAGACGAGAAGAAAAATTGAAGCAAAACATTGACAAAACAGCACATGTTCTCCAAGCTCAAACCATTTACAAAACAAAATGTGTTTTTTATCTATCAAAATAACACATATTTTTTTTGTATACTTTTTGTTTTTTTGCGGCAACATATATACTTTTACTAACTTCCTAGATGAATGGTTCCATAGCATCTGTAATCAAATAAATACCCAAAACAAAGAAAAGTAACTCATGCATTAATAACAAGTAACTCGTGCAAAAATCCCTGAAGTTCAATTTACGTGATCACACTAACTACAAGCAAATCTCTTTGTCTTGTATAAATTAATGTCCTTTATCGCTTATTTTAATTCATGCGTTCTTCTCTTGAGTTCAACAAAAACCAATAAACATCCCCCCTACTGAGCTCCAATAGGTGAAAACAATCAAAATAACTATAAAGAATTAACTACAAATCAATTCCTAAGCTTAAATGACCAAACACGCAACTAATGTTCACAACGGGGCTATATTGCTCATCTCAATAAAAGAAGTTTAGCTAGTCATGACTTTGATGAAAATAAGCACATATGGGTAAGAATACATAACTAGGTTTTGATGACAAAGGTGGGAGAACAAAGATGATTGCACCAATTCTCTTCAATCTCAAACTTGTCTTCAAAACTCGTATAGAACGCTTGAAAAAAATAAGTATCTTCATTTATATGTGAATACATATCTAATTGAAAACTAGACCAGCCTTAGAGAGGTTAAAAATCTTATAAAAATTCTACCAAAACAAGAACTAGAGTAAAAAAAAAAAAAAAAAGGAACTTTCTACCAACGTAACTGTACGACCACAAAGGGTGGTCCCTACGACCACGTAGTGTAACTCTTTCGGGACCACATAGTTATTTTCTACAATTTTTGCTCTTTGATGAGTGTCTTGAGACCACATGCCTCTCATTTTCGAGGCTGCCTAGTTTACTGGCTACGTTCTAACTCTCTAATCCCCTCTTCCACGACTGCAACAAAGAAGACTTGTGGCCGCAGAGTGATGCAAACTTTATTTGGCTGTTGTTTTGGTCCTCTAACTTCTTTCTTGTTCTCTTTTGGTTCCCAGTAAACACTCGCAACCCCAGTCCGTCCCCTTTGGAATCTTTACGGACTTGACCTGAGCTCTATCCAACTCGATAATATGCACTCTCTCTTGAATTGTAACCTAAAAAATTACAAACCTATACGTAAATAAGCACTTTTAACTAAAAATTAATACACTTAAACACAAACTAGATTATTTAATTAATGTAAATTTTGAACCTATCAGATAGTACCCTTTGTTTTGAGGCCAGTCATTTGTCATATATATATATTTTTATTATAAATGGGGAGAAGGAACGAAAGGATAGAATATGCCAACACAATGATTGGATTTGATTAATTAATGCACAAAATTTTGCACCTATCAGATACTATCCTTCGTTTTGAGGCCAGCGATTTGTCATATATATATTTTTTAATTATAAATGGGGAGAAAGAACGAAAGGATAGAATATGCCAACACAACGATTGGATTTCATTAATTGTTATATTTTTATTCAAGAGGATAACAAAACAAAAGCGGGTGTCTTAAACTTTTGACAGCTCATTTAAATTGTTTAAATTCATTTTTTATTTAAATTTTGCTATGCGGCTTTTACTGTTGGCTCTCTCATTTTGAAAAGACAACTTTTTACTTTTTCGCAATGAGCAAACCAATATATATGTATATATATATATATATTAATATATTCCTAAAGAGACATATAGACATCTTCCTGCCTAAATTTTCAGGGGCGTTTTTGGATTTTTTTTTGGCTTTTACTTTTTTTAAAAAATTGTATTCCATATATTTAGCAATCAATTGCTAAACCATTTAATTGTATAATTATTCCTAAATACCATAAAAATCTGCATAAATTCATCCATATTCCTAAATTATATCATTTTCCACCAAACAAAAATTCTTTAATTTTGCCCAAATAGTATTTCTAATATTCTCTACTGTTTTATTTATAAGGATGATATTTTAGGCGTGTCCTCTTGGGATCCGGATCTGCTGTCTCCAAAACATGTCCCTCAAGTTGTCCCACCATTTAAAAATGCCGCATCATTTCACTATACCATATCACCTAATGGGGAAATTAACAGAGAGAAAACTCCCGTTAACCCCAATTTCAACACCTCTCTCCTCATCTACCCAACCCCACTCCCATCCCCTTCCAATGTTTCTGGCCAAGAGTTTCCGACTAAACTTCGATCCATTCAAGACCTCAAGGGATGAAGTCGACTATTTTTGGTAAGATCTGTGAAACATTTCAGGGACCAAAAGATGTGATTTTGAAGGGTATTTTCAAAAAGCAAAAGGAAACTTCAGACCCATAAATTTTTTGGGGATTCCACTGAAACTTGTGAATGTGATTTCTAACGTTTTGTGTGCATTCTTTTGGTTTCTCCATGCTAGCGATTGCAAGTCTAGATGTTTCAAAGTCCATTTTGAATTTCTCTTTTTAATTTCAATGGTTGTATTTCCAACATTTGTAATTTTGGACTATTATTCTGCAAAAGTGGGATTTACGCTGGCAGTTGCAAACGAAAATGGCGATACAATTGGAAGCTTGCGCCGTTGGCAGTGGATTTCTTCAGTGGTTGTTGCCAGGTGGTGGATGGTACTAATGTTTAACTCTGTTCGACCACGAATAGATCGGAGTTCATCTCATTAGTGTCGGATTGGGTTGGAGTATAGTCTGGCTGGGATAGATGAAGGTGGATTGGTGTGCTACTAGTTGAACGAAGAGGGAAAAGAGAGACGTTCTATTAATTCCTCTGGTTTGGTGACGTGGAATAGTGAGGTGATGTGTAGCCTTTTTAGTGGTGGGACAGCTTGAGGAATAGGCTTTTGGGACAGCTGATCTGAGTTCGTCCTCTTGATATCCCCAATCTTTTCTCTTTCTTTTTTCTTTTTTCAACTTTCCACATTTTGAAATCATAATTTGCGCAATATCGTCCAAATAATTGTGAAAGGTTTATATGTGAATATGCTGTTGAAGTGCCCTACATTGGAATGGAAGAGAAGTTGTGGCCACTTTATCAGTGTAGATTTTAAAGATTTTAAAGGTAGATTGGGTTGGACTCTATCATTAAATACATTTATATGTATTTTGTTGGGCCTTTGGGTCTTGTTGACCAATATTGTGTATTTCTTTTTTTTTCATTCTAACTGACATTTTGAGTCCATAAAAGGGAACCGAATCAACAGAAATATTCATTTGATTTTTTTTACTATTCATTCTCATTTATGTTCCCCCCTTGGGAGAAAGTAAACACTTTTACATTCGCCAGGGCCTGGATTTAAAGTGCTCAAATTTTGGATTACAGATCGTTGAATCCTAGTAGCAAAACACTTGTCGAACTAAAAGCACAAGGAGTAGTGGTGCAATTTTGCTATAGGACATAGTTTATCTAGTCTCAACATGATATTCAAGTTAGTGGTTTTGTTCTATTTCATTTTTGTTCTTTTCCTTAACTTTTTTTTGTTAAAATTTATATCTGTATTCACTTATTCTTTCTAACGATAGTATATTCCTAAAAGCATCATTCTCTTCTGTTTTATTTATAACTAGTCCCACAAGATTCTCAAATGGATTAAAACCTAAGGGATTTGAAAAACAAATAAACAATTTGAAATTCATATAATTGGTTTAACTTAACTATTGGAACCTAGCAAGATCAAGAAAAACATTTTTGGATGAAACACATTTATACATACATAAAGATGTACAACAATATGACGAGTATAATGGCTACAATAAATCTGATTGTTACTAGTATAACATCATGCACATACTTCCCATAAACACAATAGGAAATTAAATTTTTATTTATATATATGTATAATAGCACAGTTGTCTGGCACAACCACAAAATTGTTTGGCACAATTTGCATATATTTCCCGCCTAAAGTTCTCTTTGGCATTATTGCTTATAATATCATACCAAACTGGTTTTCACTTTTCATAAAAAAATTGTAACAAATGTTATATATATATATAGTAGCATAGTTGCCTGGCACAATTGTAAAATTGTATGGCACAATTTGCTATTTTTTTCCGCCTAAAGTTCAATCTAACACCATTGCTTATAATGTGATGCAGACCGTAGTCCACAATGCACTCAACTCATAAAATAGGATTGCAAATCGAAAACTTTCAGTGGACAGATGAAGTAGTCCAGGCTTTCCTTGCTATTAAGGAATGCCTAATATCTGCCCTTATTCTTGTTCTTCTGGACTTTTGTAGGCCTTTCACCTTGCATTGTGATGCTTCAAAGATGGGTATTGGTGCATTCCTTAGCCAGGATGGTCGTCCAGTAGCTTACGTTAGTCAAAAATTAACAGGTGCTCGTGATCGTTATAATACTTATGATGTTGAGTTATATGCAGTAGTTCAAGCTGTTCGACACTCGAGGCATTATCTTTTCCAACGTGAGTTCATTTTGTATAGTGATCATGAGCCATTAAAACATTTGTCCACTCAAGATTCTGTTTCTGCTCGCCACGCCTTGTGGACATCTTACCTGCATCAATTTATCTTTGTTCTTAAACATCAATCCGGTATAGTGAATAGGGTGGCAGATGCACTAAGTCGGCGGCACAATTTGTTTGGGCACATGCAATTTTCAGTTCCAGGCTTTGATTCTTTTGCAGAACTTTATAGCTCTGATGCATAATTTAGCCCTATTTTGCAAGTAGTTCAGACATGATAGAGTTTCCAATTTATTTTGGAGGGGGAATTTTCGTTCAAGGACGTCCAGTTATGCATTCGTGATTGTAGTCTACGTTTGAAAATAGTTTTTGAATATCATGGCGAGGGCCATGTTGGACGTGACTGTACAATGGCTTTAATTTTGGCATCCTTTTTCTGGTCCACAGTCTGCTAAGAGGTTTCTAAATTTGTGGTCAGATGCTGCACCTGTCAGACAAAAAAGGGACAGTCCTATTCCTTATATGCCTTGGACTCATATTAGTATGGACTTCGTTGTGGGGCTGCCTCATACTCAACGAGGCCATGATTCCACTTTGTTATTGTTGTTCGATTTTCCAAAATGGCTCATTTTGTGCCCTGCAAAATTACAATTGATGTGGTTAATGAGGCTGTCTTATTCTTTCATGAGGTGTGTTGCTTGCACGGGCTGCCTACTTCTATTATGTCGGACAGGGACACAAGGTTTGTAAGGAAGAGAGGAAGTGAACGGTTGGCTGTAAGAAGGACGAGAGGCGCTAGTCTGTACTTGGTATACTCTTAGACAATAGAGATGATAGATGCTAGAAGCAGGTAATGGGCGGTAAAAGAGTTCGAGATTTAATAAGCATCCCTATTTAGACTAAGGTAGTTAAATGTTCTCTTGGTGATTTGTTACGAAGCCTTGTGTGCGACAACATTTGGTCTTGGGATCATTGCCTTAGCCAAACAGAGTTTGCTAACAATCGTGCCATCAATAGAAGTACTGGGTTCAGCCCGTTTCAGATGGTTTATAGTTCGATGCCTCGAGAGCCAATTGATTTGCTCACTCTTCCTAGCAAAACTCATCCACATGGTCGTGCTGTAGATTTCGTGGACAATCTTCAGTAGATTCATGCATAGACTCGTGCCTGCCTCCTTAACTTGGCGGCTCGTTATAAACAACAAGCTGATATTCAACAGTTACGTGGATTTTGAGCTTGGTGATTATGTCTGCACTGTTTTCCCTCGTGAACTTTATACCGCTCATGAGTATAACAAATTATCATCCAAGAAAATTGGTCCTGCAGATATTGTTGAGAAAATCAATCCTAATGCGTATCGTTTGAAGCTACCTAGCCATATTCGGACAACAGATGTTTCAATGTGAAGCATTTGTTATCTTATGAGGGTGATTCCTCTTCTGATGACACTACCTCTGATTCGAGAGCGAATCACCTCAACCCCTGTGGGAATGATGCGAAGAAGGTTGATGATGTGGAGCAACACAAGGCATTAGCATATCTAGAACATTTTGATAATTTTTCGTAACTTTTGCATTCGATGTCTCACTACAACAGAATAGACAATGAAAAAAGGGGAATAGATGTCAGTTTGTCTAAAAAACGATGCACAAAGCAAAGACGGTGTCAGTTTTGAAAATTTTGACAAACCAATACACATCAGTTTCTACTAGAAACAGATGGGTGTAACACTCGCTAAACCATAGACATCAGTTCCTCAAGGAACCGATGCCTATAGTCATACAATAGACACCCCCATAGACAGCAGGCATCGGCTCCTCAAAGAACCGATGCCTATAGTCAATCAAATTTAAAATTCAAAATTTTGAATTTTTTCAATTTTGAACTTGATTGGAATAGGCATCAGTTTCTCAAGGAACCGATGCCCATTCCAATCATTTTTCTTTTTAAATACCCAAGGCATTGCATTCTTGCCGTAACTTGACCTGAGACAGAGGAAGGGTCCAAATGTGAAGAAAAGATAAGTCTTTTTCCTTATTCCATGGCCTCCTCTGTTTTTTTCCCAGCTTTTTCCTCATTCCCTTCTTCAGTCTTCTCTTCCTCATTTTCCTCTGGTTTGGCTTCTTCCTGAGCTGCTATTTCTTCTTCTTTTTTCTCCTCAGGTTTTGGTTTTGAGTTTAGGTTTTAGCATAAGTTTGGCTTACTTTTTGGTGCGTGGATAGATATGCTCAACGAGCTTTTTGACTATAACTGATGCTGGAAACTGTTTTGATATTCAATGTTGCTTTTAGGATGACAAATGAGAAAATATTACCTTTCAACTTGAGTATCTTTGTCATGAGTTCGCTACACCAAAACCGGAATGACACTGGGAAGAAACTAGAACACTAGAGTAATAAGAAATGTATTACTTCAGTGCCACTGAATTTGATGACTGAACTATGATACTTTGTGACCAATGTAAGAAGGAATATCATGTTGGTTGCTTGTGTGAATCTGGAATGTGTGATCTGACGATTTTTTTTTAATACAATAGACATCAGTTGTGGTGGCACAACCGATGCCAATTGTTCATTTTTTTTTTTTTTTGTAGTTTATTTTTTTAAATTGACTTTAGGCGTCGGTTTTTGTGAAACAACTTGCTCCATTAGTAAACTTTAGGTGTCGACGATAGACCGATGCGTATACATTAACAATTTGCTTCGCTGCTGATAGTATCGCTATCAGAATCAACGCGTATTCCTCGTTACAACCGATGCGTAAGCTGTTTTTCTGTAGTAGTGTCTGTTTTTGGCCTTAATACCATTCCAGAAAGCTCGTGACGAGACGAACAAGACTCGTCGCTTTGCCACAACATATGATGGATTTTGGGCATTTGAGGTTGTTTAGAGAGTCAAAACTGTATTTTACTATATTTTTGTCATGTTTTTTGTATTTTCATTATTTGTTTTATAAGCCCGGCCTACTAAGGGACCACTGGCCCATCTGGAGTTTCTATTTATTTCATCTTGTGGGGTTTTTTCCGATACTTTGAATAAGAATTGAGTGTTTTTGATTTGCAATCCTATTTCGTAAGTTGAGAGCATTGTGGACTATAGTTTGCATCATAATGCCATACAACACCGGTTATCTCCTTTTAGAAAAAAAAATTATAACAAATGTAGTGGTGAAGGATTGAACAAATGACCTAAATTTCAAGAAGTAGCTTCTAAATCATTATGGTAACATTTTTACTTGTTAAAGAATTTTTATTTATATATCACTATTCTCACGTATTTTCACTCAAAATTAATTTTTTTTTTGAAAGGAAATATCATTTCGTTTATTCAAATTTGACAAATACTCCCTCACCCTATTTGAGATGAAGTCGGGCATAGAAACCGTCCAGAATGAATCATTAAAAGAAGTAACAGCATGTGTAGCTAGGTTGTGGGCTACCCCATTCCTATCTCTAGGAATGTAGCAACACGTACCACATCACTACCAACTAATAAAGCGTGTACTTCATGAATAATCGGGGTGACTAGTGCCAAAGGTTTCTCTTTTGTAAGACATTGCACTATTTCAAGTGAATCCGTTTCCACCCGAGCAATATTAAGATGGTTCTCTTATGCAAAGATCAGTCCACATTTGATCGCCCATGCCTCTGCTCTAGTTGAATCTGAGATGCCCCTCTTCCGACACTTGAAAGATCCCATAATGGCTCTTGTATCATCACAAATAATACCGCCAAATCGCATCCATCCATCTCAACTCTCCATGCCGCGTCGTTAGCTAAAATTGATCCATGGATCCATTTGTATTTATCCATTCAGTCACCGGAACCCCACTGCCTCCATTCTCCAGATTAACAGCATGTGTATGGACCCGTTGATAGGACTCCAGGAGAATAAGTATTGCATCTTGTATAAATTTAGCATCCACAGTGGTTCCTTCATGCATAGTTAGATTTCTATTTTTCCAAATAGCCCAAGCAGCCATACACATGATTTCGAAGGCCCCCTGCTCTACTTGCTTCTGTGTATCCCATAGGAAATCCCCAAAAATAAGCCCATCTCCATGAAGGGCACATCCCAGTACTCTATGCCTTTCCACAAATTCATGACCCACGGACATTTTACTAGGATGTGTAAGTCCGTCTCCCAAGCCTTGCACCGGGGATACCTTATTGCTGCTACCATCCTTTTTCTTATCAAGTTATAATTTGTAGGAATAGCACCCCTCAATAACCGCCATATGAAATGTTTAGTATGAGGCAAAATATTCAATTTCCACAATCTATTCTAGTCATCTTCTGCCGTGTAGCTACTTTGTTCCTTTTCTCGATTCTTCCCCTCATGTATAAAATGGTAGCCATTTTCATATTAAATCCACCATTCCTAGTAAATAGCCAAATCAGTCGATCCTCATGGGCAATTTCTTCAGTCGGCATGTTTAAAATCTGATTTTTGTACACCGACCAAAAAAATCCTCAATTAACTCCGAGTTCCATTCACCCTGATCAATACGTAAATCACTAACCCAGTTGATGCCTTCATTCTGTCGGGTGAAGGGTTGCATGGAAGGATTTCCGGTCAGCCAATTACTCTCCCAGATGTGAACATTTCTGCCATCCCCAACCCCCTGTCTCGTACCACTTATAATTATCTCCTTCATGTATATGAAGCTCTACCCTAAGTAGGAGTTGCCACCCTTCACTTTGGCTGACAATATATTTGTGGTCGGGAAGTATTCATCCTTTAGATCCTTTCCGCAATTTTATCTGAGTCATTGAGTAGCTTCCATACCTGCTTTGCAATCAAACTTCGGTTGAAATCTTGCATGCTACGAAAACCCATACCCCCTCACTTCTTACTTCTACAAATTGTGTCCCAATTAACCCATGCCATCTTTCTTTGCCCCGCCCTTTGCTCCCTACCAAAAATTTGAAATAACGCTCCAGAACTCTCCACAAAGATTGTTAGGGATACAAAATAGACTCATGACATAGGATACAATTGCTTGCAATATGGCCTTCACCATAAACTCCCACCCTGCACTAGAGATGTAACCCCTTTTCCTAGATTAAATTCGTTCCCAAATCCTTTCCTTCACTCTAGCAAAGGTTTTTTTATCTCTTCCCACCACAGCCAGGAAACCAAGATACCGATCATGTTGGCGTATCATGACAATTCCCAGCAAATCCCAATTGTTCTTCCCTGGTCTTGGCCAACATTTGGTGAGAAAGTAATGGAGGTTTTCTCCATATTAACTCCATGCCCTGATGCCCTACCATAAGTTTCAATAATCTCCAAAATTCCCACCACATCTTGTGTAGCTACCCTAGAAAACAAAATAGAGTCATCTGCAAAGAACAAGTGACTCACAATAGGACCATCCCTAGTGCAACTCAACCTCTGAATGCCCCTATTTGCCTCCGTCCTAGATATAAGTGACGAGAAAGCTTCATCATATAAAATGAATAGATATGGAGATAATGGACAGCCCTGCCTCAAGCCTCGTCTCAGTTTTACAAAGCCTTCACAGGCCCCATTGATTATAAAGATGTACTCCGGGGTAGAGATACAATCCATCACACTTTGAATCCACTGTGAAGGAAAACCCATCTTCTTCATCACAGTACCCACAAAACTCCACTCTACGTGATCATACGCCTTGCTCATGTCAAGTTTCAGGGCAAGAAATCCTTTATTACCATTATTTCTTTTTCCCAGAGAGTGAAGTAATTCAAAAGCTGCTATTACATTGTCCGTGATTTGTCTACCCAGCACAAATGCACTTTGGTAATCAAAAACCAAAGTAGGTAAAACCTGCTTCAATCTATTTGCCAAGCACTTAGAAATGATCTTATATAACACATTATATAGCACAATCGGCCGATACTCAATAACAACTTCAGGGGATGATTTTTTGGGGATAAGTACAATAGTCATTTTATTTATAGATTCTACTAAATATCCACTATTCAACAATTTTAAACAAGCAGAAGAGAGAACCTTGTGTGTTTGGTAGAAAGCAGCATGAAAACCATCAACACTTGGGGCTCTATGTGGACCCATACTAAAGAGAGCAACTTTAACCTCCGGCTCTGTAAAAGGCCTCCAAAGTGTTTGAATATCCTCGTCAGAGAGTCCCCGCCAAATCCTATCAGTTCCCTTCGTGAGCTCCTCCTCCGATGGCCCCTCACTAGTAAACAAATCTATGCAGAAAGCCTCAATATGTTCGACTAACTGATCCTCCTCCATTCTCTATGTCCCTTGCATGAAAACTTTGTGTTACTATCTCTATTTTTAAGCTAGTTGGTTCTTGCACGTTGGCTCCAGTGGCTTTCCCTTCTCCTCTGAATAAATTCTATCTGCTCCTCCAAGTGCCGGATATCATCTATATAATTTCTCGAAGCTGCTGGACTCAACAGCATATGTTTTTTCTTTTTTCCAAATCAGCCAATTCTCTATCCATTGTTCTAAATTTTGTGTTACTCCAGCCCTTTAATTTCTCCCTACATACTCCCAGCCTTTATTTGATAAAACTGAACGGATCAGCCCCCTCAATGCCTACATCTCAGCAGCACAACACCCTAGACTTGACTTCCTCAGAATCCACTTCTCTGGCCCAATGAGGTTCGTATTGGAAAGGCTTCTCCTTATGATTATTCATCATCCTCGCTAGCAAGCCATCCGTTCTCAGCAAGATAGGTCGATGATCAAAATTTGAATAATCCAAGTTCTCCACGATTGCTAATGGAAATTGGCTTCTCCATGATTCACAATAGACTGCCCTATCAAGTCGTGCTTGTATATGAGTCGAGCCATCTCTTCTATTATTCCATGTCATCTCAGCGCCAATTAATTCCACATCATGTATTCCACACTCCGCCAATACCTCCCTAAACATCTCCATTGCTCCTACCAGCCTTGAGTCACTCTCCCTCTTTTCTCTAATAAACATAGTTACATTGAAATCCCCAATACTTACCCAAGGCTATTCCACCTGTCCCTAGAGACGTCTAAGTAGTTCTATAAGGCCGCATGATCAGTAATCTTTGGATTGCCATAAAAACCCGTGACCCTCCAACTTATCCCGTCTTCGTTTTGTACCATTGCATCAATATGACTCGGGGAAAGGGATTTGATGGTAACGTCCACCCCTTTGGCTCATACAAGCATTAAGCCACCACTCAAGCCCCTACTTCCCACTGCTAAATAGCCGTGAAAACCAGGAGACACCCTAATAAATTCTGCCCTAGCTTTATTTAGCCTAGTCTCAGATAGAAAAACTAGGCTAGGGAAAAACCTACGAACAAGATTTCGTAGAGAGGCGAATGTACTAGGATTCCCCAATCGCTAGACATTCTAGCTTAACAGATTCATGGCACCTGGCGGTCCTGCTGGACAGGACTTGCCGCTTTAATTGTTATCTCCATACCTATCTGCTCTTCTCTCCTATCTAAGTTTAGTTTCCTTTTTTTGCACTGCTCAAAATTCTCACCCTCCTCCCGTACCACCTTTCTCTTTCCTTTTGGACTGATTCCCTTCCAGTAGGCCACTTTCCCACCTGCCACCAATTGTTTCAAGGGTGAACCACCCACTCTTTGTTTTCTTTTCCAAGTCTTTTTACTCGTAACCTTCCCTTTCTTAAGCTCCACCCTCCTTATCGTTTCTCTGTCGCCCTCATTTGTTCACCGCCCATCACCCCTCTCAACTTCTTTAACACCATGTGAGTCAGCCCCAACACCTACAACCCGTACCTCCTTCAAACCCTTTATGTACTCAACATTTGAGTCAACTTTTGTCGCCTCACTCAAAAGCTCCTCCACTACCTTACTGCCACTACCTTTTCCACCCGCTTCCTCCCTAATCTCCTGCTCCTTTTCTATCCTCACCATTCTTAAATGAAAATCTAATGAAATTCTGTCCTCACTTGCCGCCAGACCTTTTTGAACGCTAGCCAATCCTTTATCCGAACCCTCCAAAACCCTATTACTTCCTAGCAATTATCTCTGAACCGTTTCAGAGGCCCTTAACCAATCACTTAACTTGTAATCCTCCCTCCTCATCCCCGCCGCCCCTGTCATCTCACATTCATGAATGTGATGCCCTATAATACCACAATGGAAACAAAAATCTGGGAGACACTCGTATTGCAATAAAACCCAGATTTCTTTGTGCAAGGTTTCTAAGAAAATTTTTACACCGCGCCATAGAGGTTGTTGAATATCCATCGTTACATGTACTCGTGCAATAACGTGTTCCAAATGACTCTCTCCATCCCACCAAGATGTTCACCGTACGTAAAATCAGGTCTGTTAGACACATAAGCGGTAGATTTACCGCATGCACCCAGAATTGCTCCTTATTAAAATCCATGTTACTGACCTCCCCCACCCCTGTAGGACTTTGCAAAGATAGCACTTGATTATTATACAACCATGGCTCCCCATCATGACACGCATCTTATCTTCCATCGAGCTAAAGTGAAATAGAAACACATTAGCCTCCCCCTTTTGTTTTACTTGGAAATTCCTTACAACTTGCCATATATTCCTTATCACCCTCTCCAGTCCGTCCTCATTGACCGGCTTGGATCGGAGGACTTTCCCTACTACCATGAACTTCATCGATTCCAGCCCTTCGTTGCTTGCTCCTTTGGGAACTTTGATCACTGAGTCGTCCGATTCATCAATCCTTAATCGTTCGCAAAGCCATTGAATTTCTTCGGGATCCATTGTTTGTTGGACACCAACCAAGATTACAGACACCAAAAGAAACAAGAGAGGAAGATAATCGTAAAAAAAAAAAAGGAAAAAACTCAAGCCGCACAAAGGTGGGACAAAACCTTAATTCTCTATCGAGAGAGAATAGGGTAATCCACTAAAAATTATTATTAAGGACATATATACTTGAAGGCTAATTTTATTGACCTTACGTTTTTTATTAATCTCATCAAATTTTTCAAAGATACTGAAACAGACAGTCAAAATTAAAATCACATAAATAACTATCTCATTCATAACAATTATAAATGTTTTCCCCTCCTATTTTCTTCTCCTTACATGCACACAAAAACACTAATCAATTTGTTTTAATTTTGATAATAAAAAACTGTAAGAATCAAAATGAAAAATTTCCTTTACTTTGTATAAAAATAAATCGCCAACAACTAACCTCAATTAATAAACCAGTTTTTCTGTAACATCTCTAAATTCATAAAAATACGAAATTGGATATATGGAAGAAATAAAGAGTCAATTTAATTAATGTTATAATTTCATACAAAAGTAGGACTAACAATTTTCTCCCATTCATGGCGTGTATCACCATGTTAGTTTAAAAGAATATAGGATATGATTGTCCAGCGAAAACTTAGAAATGTTTTAACCATTAAGTTTAATTAAAAACTAAGAAAATATTCGCTTTTAGTCATAAAATTTTTTAGTGTTTTGAAGCCAAAAACAAAATGCATTCTCCAATCTGGTTGAAAATATATATATATATATATATATAATTAAGAGACTTAAGTTTCTGGTAAATTTTTCCTGCCTTTTGTCTGGCTATATAAGTTTTCTGGCGACATTGGCTGTTACATCAGTGATTTTTTATCTTGATGTATGTCTTCATCTCACCAAAATTAACTAAAATATCCTATATTGAGATAATCTTTATCTTTTTGTATTTAAAAAATCCTTTCTACAATTATCTCTACTAAACCAATTATAACTCTCAACCATCAAATTAATCAAAATAAAAAAAAATTGAAAATGCATTTCTCCATACTAGTAAATACCTATAAATCAAAATTAAAATTAAAGTATATTTCACAATTAAAAAAAAAATTCAATGTATCCCTAGCCAGACTTTCAAAACGTCCACTTGGTTCAAAGTAAAATTACATTTCTCTATTCTTACAAGTCTGCAATTTTTTCCACAAACTTCAAGCAAAATTTTGAGAGTAAAAGTAAATCAACCTTTACTTCTTCTTCTTCTTCTTCTTCTTCTTCTTCTTCTTCTTCTTCTTCTTCTTCTTCTTCTTCTTCTTCTTCTTTTTGTGTGTTTAAACAAAATTAAAAGTAGATTTTTTTTTGAAACAAAAAAAGTGGAGATTTTAAAAGTGTTTAATTTCATGATTCATAGAAGCGTTAATTATTTTTTTTTAATACCATGTTCTATGGTGCTTTTATGGAAATTTTTAAGCGTTTAATCTAAACCATTCATTTTACTTTTATTTTGATTTTTTTTATCTTTTACGATATCTTGATTTAACAATAACTAATTATAGAGAAATATAATTTTATTTTTCTATTTTGATTTATGAGTGTTTGGAGAGGAGATTATAATTAGTTTAATTGAGATAAATATAGAAATAAAGATTATCTTAATATAGGATTTATAATTAATAAGTAGAATGAATACACACCATAAGATTATTTGAATCTATGAGATATAATTCTTTGTGAAATCCATGGGTCATATTTACTGGTTAGTAGAGTCGCCCCATATTTAAATTACATTACTCACTTAAATTATTGTAATAAAATGTCTTTTGATTACAATTGACAATGGTAAATATAATCTAAACTGCTTTAGTTACTCAAATTGGATAATTAATTATTATGATCTTAGATGTGCATAAGCATTAATGATTAAACTATATATTTAAATCACTTTATTTATTTAAATTATTATAATCAAATGTCTTTTGATTACAGTTGACAATAGTAAATATATTCTAAACTGATTTAGTTACTCATAATATCATGTATTATATGTAGGCAATTAAAGTTAATTAGTTAGGGAAATAATTCAAAAATACCATAGAGTTGATCTATTTATACAGACTACATATATAATTTATGTGTTTGCTGTAACTTTTAATGGGTGGTTTGATAATTAAATCTAGACTATTAAAAGATGGTGGGCAAGGATGGTTTGTCAAATGTATATGTAAAAAATATTGGTTCAAAATTATATGTCAAGAGTATTGTCAAATGTAAATCTTACACGGGGTAATTGTTACAATGTTATTACTTATTAATTTTCTCAAATTGTAGTTTATTTTGTTACCCTGTGCAAAGCACAGGTGTATGACTAGTTCCTGAATATAGGATATGATTTTTTCCGCCTAAAGCTCTATCTGGCACTATTCTTTATAATGTCATACCACGGCGATTGTCATTTTTCATAAAAAATTGTAACAAAAGTAATGGTGAAGGATTAAATCTATGACCTACATATCAAGAAGTAGCTTTTAAATCATTGTACCAACTCTTTTATTTGTTAAAAGTTTTCATTTATATATAGCTATTTTCATGTGTTTTCACTCAAAAGCTATTATTATTAACCACATATATACTTGAAAGCTAATTATATTGACATTACGTTTTTTTATTAATCTCACCACATTTTTCAAATATACTAAAATGATCAAAACTAAAATGTCAATAAAAAACCATCTCATTCATAATAATTAAAAATGTTTTTCCAATCTTATCTTCTTCCCCCTACGTGCACCACAAAGCACTAATCAATTCATTTTTATAGTTATAATAAAGAGCTGTAAGAATCAAAATGAAAAATTTCCTTTACTTTGTACAAAAATAAATCGCTATACCCCTATTAATAAACCATTTTTTCTGCAGTATCTCAAAATTCATGAACCTATGAAATTGCATTTATGAAAGAAACAAAGAATTAATTTAACTAATGTTATAATTTCATACAAAAAATAGAATTGATAATTTTGTCCTGATTGATGACATGTATCATTGTATTAGTTTAAAGGAATATGGGATATGATTGCGTTAAACCCCAACTATTTTCGTAATCATTAGTTGAATTTGAAAATTTTCTCAAGGAATCGAACACGGGTGAACCAAAAGTTCCAAACATTCGATCACAAATTATTTTCATTAAACTTAAATACATAAAGTACACTTTAAACTATATGTACAATAGTAATAAATTTGATTATAATATTAACTTCCCCAGAGATGATCTTATCCTAGAAAGTTTATTTCATTATAACGTTTAAATTTATACGGTTCATATATATTAAGAGTACTTAAAACCAAGAGTAGAAGACAAACAGGAATTATTTATATAAAATCACTGTAACCATAACATTTAAAGGATTTCCCTTGTAGTTGAGCTATACACCACGGTCAAAGCCCAATACAGAATTGCCCGGTTATCTTGGAGTTGCCACTGACTCCGTCACTTGCATTCCAACACCTACAATGCAAAACTATAAAAGCTAATGCTCAACAAGTAAAGATATGCATGATCATTATGTTTATGATGCCAATCAAATGATGACAATGACGTCATACCACCAAGCATGCAGGGCCCTCAACCCTCATATAGTAAACTGTACGAGCTCAATATCAATAAGGCCAAATTAAATGCATACATACTAGGATCCACGTGCGTCGATCATCGATGAGTCAGTCCTAGTATAAAATACAATCCAGAAATAATAGCCCTAGCCTATCCCCGCTGAGCCCCTAAACACTCGCTTGTTGGTACCCCAAGTGGCATATCTACTCAGACGACTACACTGCTGAGCCTCTAAACACTCACCCGAGGGAACACCCTGAGTGGTATATCTACTTCGACAGTAAATAAGGTACCGTGTCAGCATACAGGGTTCATACAATCATCATTGGCTCACAATCCAATCTTCTTCATGTCACATGCGTTTTCTCATGTTTAACATCAAGCACAATTGGTGCATATGGCATATAACACAATGTGCTCTATACTATAATTTTAGTCAAATCATATACCCCATGCCCAATATTTCCCAGTATAAGACATCAAAGATTGCATTGGCATATTTAAATAGTGTCAAAGAATTATCATGTATTGCAATCTTTCCAATCATAGGACATGACTAATAAATATCACATTATCACATTTAAGCACATAATACTATTGTTTTGTATTGTAGTTGAACCGTTACTTACCTCTGCCTATTGTTATTGCAATATTTTATTTCATGCTTGTCAAAGCTACCCTCTACATCACCTCCAATTTATCATGTCATATTGAAGCTCATTGAATAAGGATTCCAAAGCCTTTTATAGATCTCAATTCTGAGCTCTACACAAATAGTTATGTATATTTCCGTCCAAGTATACGGAAGTGTCAAAAATTGGCGACGGCCGGCCCCATTAGGGAGGGTGGCCGGGCCCCCAATTAAATAAAAGAAGAGGGGATGGCTAAGGGTGGACAGCCTCCTATTTAAAATAAAAAGGCGGCTGGCCATCCCTTTTTTCATCCTTTCCTAAACGCCAAGGAATTTGGATGGTGGCTGGCCTTCCATGGCCAGTGCTCTCTTTAGAAAAAAAAATGAGGTGGTATGTTTGTTTCTCCCATTTTTTCGTCCTTTCATTTGTTACCCCCAACCCCTATTTATAGAAATTTATAGGGTCCTGTTTTGCAATTTTTTTAATTAATGTTTAATCCTTAAAATTTTTTTATTTATTTTTCTTAGTCACTTAGATAAATTCTCATAAATGTCCGAATACTTTACATAGAGTGTAGGAAAACTTCATGAGCTTATATAAAAAACCGCAATCTCATAGTGACTTCTAGAATTCTATATCCAATATTTATAATCCATAAAAATGCTGACATGTCACGTAATCACAGAAATTATATGAAATATTACCTTTTAAATTTTGGGACGTTACGAATCTTCTCTCCTTAAAGGAATTTCGTCCTCGAAATTCAATTGTTGCACTTATATGCCCTATTGTAATGACACATATGAAGTGTTACTTTCTTAATATCCTTCTCCCCTTAAAAGAATAAATGTCATAAAAAAAAACTTTTACATCTCATCCAAGATTGATCAAGTACCCATTTACATTCCTATACTCATGTATTAACTTGTGTCCAGGATGTAGCTGCTGCTAAGAATTCTGTAGTTAATAACCTGTCTAATTCTGAGCTCCAATTGAAGTTCATCAGTCACTTATTCTAAGTTGGATATAAACCTACAATTGCATCATCATCACTGACATCAAGTATTGATTCTTATTTCCCTAATTATAATTTTATTTAGGGGATGTTTGATTCAATTTATGATAGTTGATTTATAAAGAGAAATTATAAAGAGGTGAAATGAGTAATGTAGATTTAATAGAAGTTTGAAATTTGTGGTTATAAATGAGTAGTTGTCAAATCAATAGTCAAATCAGTTGTAAATGAGATTATAATGTATTTTTTTGAAGAGTATCAAACAAGGGCTTAGTTTGTCTTCAAGTCACTCAAAATATTTCTAATATCATTTTTTGAAGAATGCACTTGGAATTTTTTAATAAAATCCCAAAATTTCAATATTTTTATATCCTAAGTACCTCATGTCTAAAAATCCAAAACAAAGTAGCACATTGTGCATCTACTAGAAGCTTACAAAATAATTTATCCATCTCTAATGGTAGTGGAATTAATTCAAAATCTCTAATAAGAAATTCTCAAATAGCATTTCAGCTATTCTATTATTAAGATGTACTCCTATCCTCGACTCTTTATATTTCCATAAATATCATCTTATATGGTTCATATAACCAAAAGTTAATGTTTAGCACAAACAGTACTTATTTTATCAACGTAAGTCCTAAAATTTACCTTGGCAAATTCATCAATCTTATATTTACCATGATTTATATACAGAATTTCTCATAAATAAACAAGTAGTTTGAAGGAATTCAAAGTACACAAACTTTTAATTACAAATTTATTGCCACAGTCATAATTCAGTACTATCATACTTCTTGGTCACATGGCTTTCTTAATCTCATATGTCTCTTGCTAACTATTATCCACAATTCAAATTTTCATAGGAAATCAAAGTTTAATAATCCCAAGATGAATGAGTTATATAAATCTCAATATCCATAAACGTTTCTCATGGTAATCTATTTAACTTATTATCGCATCTCATTCATCAATTAAAATCATTAGTAATTGACTAATAACTCAAAATATCACAAAAGACTTAATCTATTTATACCCAAAAGTTGCACTAGGATCTAATATACTAATATTATCAATATTTTATGACACGTGTCTCTTAGCATCACTCAATCTTCAGAATACTTACCAACTAAACTTAATCCTCAACGAATATATATTCCATGTACTCGTCAAAGTATCAAAATTAATATCTCCTACTAATCAATCATTCATCTTTGACATATTAGTACAAGTATAAATAGTAATCAAAATATTTTTATCCTCAAACCTTTACGTAGTTTGAGATTAGCCATTCGCCTAATTGAGTGTTGAAATAATCCTAATAATTGTTCACATTTCTAAATCTTTCAATAATATTTTTTCGAATGACTGTCCCATAATTTCCAGTAACCTTTGTATTATGACATCTACACAATTCCACAAACCTTCTTATATAATCTGAAACTTAAAATTCACAATTTATTATCAACACAATCATAATCATCGTAAAATATTCTTCACTTATCATATGATGAATCATATCATGTGATTATAGCAACCTTAACAACACCATTTAATTCCATTAGAACTCTCAATTGTAAATAGTGTTCTATCTTTATATATATATATATATATATCTTGCTTTCATAATAACTTCTCTGGCAATGTTACTTTCTATTCACTACTCATAATATTAAGGACGGATCACATATATCCCACTTCCAATTCCAATGTCACATTCACATCATATATTTGAAAACGGATGTCATGAGTTCTACACAATAATGACTTTAGTGTACTATAGTTCTAATACTAATTGAACTTATCATATGTAGAACCTCTTATATGTACAATGAAGTGTTCTAAATTTTTTTTTATAGATGCAACTGCATATTTACCTTCAAACATCTTTATACCTCATAGGGGAGGATCTAAGATCAGTACCATAGTAACTCTTTTCTTTCAGTCCCATCCCAGTACCGTGAAGATTAAACTTCACTATATAGTATCAACATAGGTTGTTGATATTTATGAGTTATTACTTGGAACATATAGACTTCAAATCTTATTTTATTGTTAAAATTAAATTGAAATATCAAATCATCTAGCTTCATTGGGCAAGAATACCATCAAAATTGAATATTGATGTTTCACCCTTTTAACCCCGAAATGCACAATATTTGGTGATATTATAATTTCCATCATGCTTTCACTTGGTATAGTTCTGATTGATCACATATGATATTCCTTATTGATATCGATATACCACATAATTCATTTCCACTCATTAAGTTTTCCCAATATCCATTATCAAATATCGTGCAAATAAACATAAGTCACAACTAAAATAGTTCTGATTATCCAATCACTCGATGGTGACATACGAATAATTATTCAATCATATATCATCAACACTAATCTTGTATTACTCATAAGGGTGTCACAAGGATTATAAATTCCTAATATCCCATATCATTGGGATTTAACCCAAAATCATCAATTCACAAGATTTTCTTTAGTTAATCTCATCCATAGAAAATAATACTCTCTATATTGGCCAATTCATCAGTTTGTAATCTTTCTTGTACTTTTATATATCATCACACCTACTTAATTCATACTTGAACCAACAAGATTACCTTTACATTCAACTTAAGATTACCAAATTGTTCATACATAAGCCAACAATATAAGTAATCAATGCTGGTCTTGTATATCCTTTCTGAAACATCTATAAGTTATTTCCATGTCCACTAGCATAATTCTCAAATTTTAAGAATTGTCTAATAGATATCTCTTCTCATATCCCTTCTTTTCTCCAACAATGCATATCCACGTTCAACCTCATAATAAACTACTAGCATCAGTCACAAACAATAACATGACGAAAATGAAACTTCAAGTACCTAAAGGATCCAAATAGTCCACAGCTAAACTCCACATCCCTTCTATTTTATTTCTTTTGGGGTAATTCATCATATCCACCTTGATGAAAAAAATTTGAGCTATAACCACCTCATAATTGGCACTAGAACATTCTTGTCTAGTGCAAATTAATCGGAAAAAAAATCTTAAAATACTTAATTTCTCCAATATTTTTCCCTTTCTTTCCCCCCTCTTTTTTTAAAGAAAAGAAACTTGCAATCCTTTTCTCTTAACAGTTTGACATACGATTTTTACGCAATGATAGCATGATACTTAACAATCAACCATATCTAATATCATGTTAGCATCAAAATAAAATCATATGATAAATATCTTTCCCAATTAAATGCATGCTAACTTTATGGATGTGAATGCACATAAGCCAAAAAAATCACTTACTTAGCTGCTGGACTCCAAATAACTATCAAGCATGTGCACATTTGGCAGTCTACAGGGTAACATAAGCCATGCGCTGATACCACTTAATGTAACACCCCCAACTATTTTTGTAAATCCTTCTATATTATATTATAGAATACATCATTAGCTGAATTTGAAATTTTTCTCAAGGAATCGAACACGTGTGAACAAAAAAATCCGAATGTTTGATCATAAATTATTTTCATTAAACTTAAATACATAAAGTACACTTTAACCTATATGTACATTAGTAATAAATAAATTTGATTATAATTATAACGTCACCAAAGATGATCAAATCCGTGAAAGTTTTTTTCATTATAAGGTTTAAACTTATACGATACATATATATTAATAGTACTTAAAATAAAGAGCAGAAGACAAGTGGGAATTATTTATATAAAATCTACTTTATTGTTGTAAAGTAATAATAAATTATTAGCTTAAAATAACCATAACATTTAAAGGGTTTCCCTTGTGATTGGCCCATGCACCACGGTCAAAGCCCAGTACACAATTACCCCGTTATTTTGGAGTTGCCACTGACCCTATCACTTGCATTCTAACACCTACAATGCAAAATTATATGAGCTAACGCTCAACAAATAATAGTATGCAGGATCATTATGTATATGATGTCAATCAAATGATGACGATGATGTCACACTACTAAGAATGCAGGGCCCTCAACCCTCATATATTATACTGTACGAGCTCAATATAAATAAGGACAAATTAAATGCGCACATACTAGGATCCACATGAGTCTATCATCAATGAGTTACTCCTAATGCAAAATACAATCTAGAAATAATAGGCCTGGCCTATCACTAGTGAGCCCCTAAACACTCACTTGTTGGTACCCCAAGTGGTATATCTACCCAAATGGATACATTGCTGAGCCCCCAAACACGTACTTGAGGGAACACCTCAAGTGGTATATCTATCCAAACAACAAATAAAGTACCGTATCACTATATAGGGTTCATACAATCACCATTGGCTCACGAGCCAATCTTCTTTATGCCACATGCATATTCTCATGTTAACATCAAGCACAATGCGTGCATATAGCATATACCACAATGTGCTCAATAGTATAATTTCAGTCAAATCATATACATCATGCCCACTATTTCCAAGTATATCACATCAAAGATTGCATTGACATATTTAAATAATGTCAAAGAATCATGATCTATTGTAATCTTTCCAATCATAGGGCATGACTAACAAATATCACATTATCACATTCAAGCACATAACACTATTGTTTTGCATTGTAGTTGAACCGTTACTTGCCTCTGTCTATAGTTATTGTAAATTTTTCTTTCATGCTTCTCGAAGCTATCCTCTACATCACCTCAAATTTATCATACCATATTGAAGCTCGTTGAATAAGGATTTCAAAGCCTTTTAAGGATCTCAATTCTGAGCTCTACATAAAAAGTTATGCATATATCCGTTTAAGTGTACGTAAGTGACAAAAATTGGGGACGGCTGGCCCCTTATCTATATATCTATATTATATATACATAAAAGAAGGATAATTTCCTCTTTTTGTTTTCCCACCCATTTCACTTTCCGATTCGGTCCTGTGCATCTTAGCCGTTTATTTCCCTCTCCAATCGTGGCCCTTGATTTTATTATTTTCCAATTTTTTAATTTTTCTACTTCCCTTTTATTTATCATTTTCTATTTTTAAAGACTTTACTTTTATTAGTATTTCATTTCCCTTTTTCTGTCTTATTACTGTCCTTTTATTAATTTTCCATTCCCTATTTTGGGTTTCATTTAGACGTGGATTTATTTCTTTCCTTCCTTTCATTCTCCTCACTCTCGAATCTGTACTAGTGTCGATCTGTTCCCATCTTCTTTCACGTCCATTGTCTCTTGGATCTTTCCTGAAGTAATTTGGGCTTCTTCTTATGATCTCCAAGGTTTTCAGAATCTTTCGCGCCTCCAGTGTAACGCCCCAAATTTAAAAAACTTGGAACGCTAACTGATCTTTAAAATTAACTTAAAGTGCGGAACTTATAAAAAAATAATTAAATGTGGAAAATCTTATTAATAAATAATAAAGAAGTTTGTCTAAATTAGTTTGAAACTTAATACTCAAATAAATTGTTAACTGGAAAACTTTAAAGAAACATTTAGGGTAAATTCTAATTTTAGTTTCTAGCAACCCTCGTCTGTCACCCCGCCGCCAGCTCCAAAACCTGAAACTGTTAGTTTGAAAGAATGAGTATAAAAATATACTCAGTAGACTCCAGCGCATATTAATCAATTCATATAATAAACATGACATGTAAACACGCAAATAATTATTTCTTTCTTGGAAGGATCTTATCTTATCTTTGAGAACAGATATTCTCGTTCTTATGCATTAAAGCAGATATGCGTATCATAAAGAGATCTAAGCATATATGCATTCTTTCTTAAGCATATAAAAATATGCAAACTTTCTTGTAATCACATATTTTCACATAATATTTATCACACAAATCAATTAATAATGCGCAATACTTTAAGAAAACATTTTATAAAATTAGAGTCTACCTTAAGCTTGTGAGGTGAGCAACCATAGCAATAAATCTACTCGTCTATTGATCTCCGCGCCTCGTCTAGCCAAAAAGAAATTTAAATTGTCTTAGAATTACGAAAGTAATTATTGATGAAGAGGAAATATAAACTTCAATGACTCAATTAAAACTTTGAAATAGTTTAGGACTGGGACCCAAAGGATGAATACTAAACCTTAAGGAAGAATTCGTAAAAACAGAGAGTTGAAGACCCAATTTAATAAAACGGAAAATGTTTGGGACTTAATAAACAAATCTGAAAATATGAGAGACATATCTTGGAATCTCTGAAACCTTGGGATCTAAATGGAAAAATCAATTTAAATAAAATACCCAATCCCACCTTGCTCCCAAAACGGCAGACTCAAAAAATCAGAATAAGGAACAGAGTGCTCGAAAGGGGATTGAACTCGTGTGTGCTTGTGAAAGGTCTCGATGAAATCGCCGCCGGCGAATGGAATTCTGGTGAAAGGGAGGACAATAATCGAGTTCCTAGGCCTCGGGTTGTGTGGACAACAGCTGGGTAATGGGTTTGGCAGTGGGTGTAAAGGGACGGGGGAGAGGAGTGTCGCGACGGGAAAGGGGTTCCAGTAAACCCACGGCTGTCGACGGGGCTACCCTCAATGTGTGTTTCGTACGTATATATGTGTGTACGTGTATGCACCTATCTTTATGTGAAAGTCGGGTGTCGTGTATGTATTTGCAGTGAATGTATTTTGTTAGAAATTTGGTGCGTGAGGGAGATGGCTAGGGGCGTTGGGTTTCCAGCCTGGCTGCGACCAGCACGGCCGGTGGTGATGCAGAGGTGATGGTGGTGGTGTATGCCTTATGAGATCTATCTGTGCGTATGAATTTGTGTTTGTAAAGGGGAGAAGTAAACAAAGGAATAATACAGAGATGCTTGACCATACCAACTATGAGTTCGTGAATTTGCTATGGGTTATGCGTGGGACTTGTGAATTTGGTAGCAAAGAGTTTATAGTGTTGGAATCAAGGATTTCCCAGTTCAACTAGGAGTCGGGATCCTAGCATATAAGAGTTTCATAGCAGTTGGAGTTGGCACGGGATAGGAGTCGAGTTTGTACATAATCAAGGAATTGAATTGATAGGGTATAAGAAGTTGAATTCTTGTTTTTTGGTGAATTTGTTGCGCATCCCTGAGACGTTAGTTGAAGTGGAAAATTGATATAATTTGATTTTCTTTGAAAGAGCTCTAGATAAAGTACATATATGTAAATTATTAATTTAAAATAAGTTATTAATTAGAATAATAGAATTATCTTGGAATTAATGTAATAATTGAAATTTAAAATATTTTCATGACTAGACGAGCGAGACAAACATAAGTAAGTAAGTAATTTAGGCAAAGTCGTAGCGACATGCTCAATAAAGAAAATACAAAATTTTATTCTAAAATTTTCCGGTCGCTACATCTAGTTACCTAATTTTGATGGAGTCCTCGATCGAGCTTAGATCTACAAGACGTTTGATTTATACAAATCATGTATATATTATCCTTATCTTTTATTCCAATTTAGTTAAGTTGCTCGACTCTTTGTATAAATTCAGAACCTTAATTTAAATTTACTAATTTTTTATATATTGATTGATCCATTTGCCCTAATATTTCAATAATATTTCATTACATATAGGTATCATTATATTAATTTATCATCTAATCAATTTTAGGTATCAAATGAAGTCATAATTATACGAGTCAATGTACCTCAGTTTGTCGTTTAAAGCATATTTACTACGGTCTAAAATTTCCTAACATATTGTCACACAAAACTAATTTACTATAATTCAATTTTATAATAACTTGCAAGATTTAGTCGCCTAACTTCAAGGTTAGTTATCATTACATTATACAATAATACATTAAAAGCATTGACGAATCAAAACATTTCTCATAATTAAATTGGTAACTTAAATTATTAATTCTTAATTGAAACTTTCTATATGTAATTTCTCCTAAACATTATTTGGTATAATATAATTTTATTATCTAATTCTCTGTTAATTTGTAATATTCAATCACACGATTTCCATGTTATCTATTTCTAGGTTATATATTTGTTAAAATTCAAGTATTTCTATACTTAACTTTTCACAATCCTCATTTATTGAGATTTAATCTTTCTTATTTATGTCAAGATTAAATCACACTAGTTACCCAAAATAATTTATCTTTTTTCAAGTACATGTGATTTGCGTAATTGATTTTAAATTTTAGGTCTCTTTATATATTTTATCACATACCTAAGTTTATTTAACTCTATTCTTTTACCTCTTTCCAATATTCAAACACTGTAGATATAAGATATGATTGATTCCTAATTTAAGCTTTCTATACTTATCCTCTCACCTACCCAATCTCGTATAATATTTGATTCTCTTAAATCTTCCAATATTCAAACTCCCTAACTATAAGATATGATTGATTCTTAATCTAAGTTTTCTATACATATCCTCTTACCTTGAACCTATGATTCTTATTAATGTTTTCCTACCTTGAATTAAGTATGGATAACTTTAATCAGTGATTTTTATCACTATTTATTTAAGCTTAAATCAAATATGGATTAATCTTAATCAATTATAGATTAACATTTAAACTAAATGGAATTTGCACAAAATTATACATTCTCAAAATACTAATTAATTGTTTTTGATCTATATGAAAAATAAGGGGGAATTATTTAATGTGGGGGGTAATTAATTGTTTTAACATCTATCGCCTATATTTGTCTAATGGGTAGCACTTATAATGTTTTTCTTTACACACATAGATGATGAAATATTACCGTCTAAATCTTTTTCATACAATACAATTTAATTTTCTTGATTTATTTATATTACTTGTTATTACCATCCCGTGCAACGCACTGGTGAAATAGCTAGGGGAGAAACAATACAATTTCACTATTTCTTTAGCTTAAATCAAATATGGATTAATCTTAATCAATTACGGAATAATCTTTAACTCAAATGAAATATGCACAAAATTGTACCTTTTCAAAAATACTAATTAATTGTTTTTAATCTATGTGAAAAATAAGAGGTGAATTATTTTATGTGGCAGGGGAGTAATAATTTTGTTCTAACATCTATCAACTATATTATTTTACGGGTAGCACATATAATATTTTTCTTTCCACACATGCATGATCAAACATATACGGTCTAAATCTACTTCAGACAATGTAATTTAATTTTCTTGATTAGTTTATATTACTTGCTATGATCACCCCATGCAATGCACCGGTGAAATAGCTAGTTTAAATAAAAAGGGAAAGGCTGGCCAGGGGTGACCAGCCCCAATTTAAAATACAAGGGGGTTGACCAAGGGCAGTCATCCCCCGTGGCTGGCCGTTCCTTAAAAAAAAAGGGGGGGTTTTGTTTAATTTTTCCATTTTTTCGTCCTTTTTTTTTAATTTCCGCCTAATCCCTATTTATAGAAATTTCTAAGGGCTAGTTTTACAATTTTTTAATTAATGTTCAATCCTTAAGTTTTCTTATTTATTTTTCTTAGTCACTTAAGTTAAATAAATTCTAATAAATGTCCGAATAATTTACATAGAGTGTAGGAAAACTTTACAAGCTTATATAAAAACCCCAACCTCATAGCGGCTCCTAGAATTCTAAATCCAATATTTATAATTCCATAAAAATGCTGATATGTCACATATTCATAGAAATTACATGAACTATCATCTTCTAAATTTTGAGGCGTTACAACTGCCTAACAAAAACATAGACATGTTTTAACCATTATGTTTATTTAAAAACTAAGAAAATAATCGCTTTTATGCATAAAATTTTTTTAACGTTTTGAAGCAGAAAATAAAATGCAATATCCAATCCGGTCGGGTTCCTGTATAAAAATGAATGTGAATATTTTTCTATTGAATATTAATTAACTCCCTGTAACATGGATTAGCACAATAGAAAAGAAGAACATAATTTTGTATTGCTATCTTCAAGTTCATGTTCTCGAGACTCAAGAATTCCTGTAAAATTCTCACTTTGTTTTTTTGTCGAGAGTTACGAAATAAATAAATTGTAATGTGCAAAATCTTTAGCCCTTGTATTATTATCTAATTAAATTAAATATTTAAAATGTTAGGGAGATTAGTGGTATAGTTAAAAAATTACTTTTCAACTGTGGTGTGTTTATAATGTGGTGTGATGAAGAAAAATGTAATGGTAGTGTAATTACTCATATTTGAGTTGATAACCAAGTTAGCAACGACCCACCACTTGAACCAGAAACTCATTAGCCCAGCGCAGTTATCAGGTCAATGACCAAGTCAATGTTATGGTTGAGTTTATGTTTACATACAATGGCTCTATTGCGTACAAGGAATTGTTATCAAAGAAAATTTCCTAAATCAAAACCTGTACAAGGCCTACCGGGTTATTACTTGTCATTAAAATACTGTTACAAATCCAATAGTGAATGATTGAATTCATGACCTATATGTCAAGAAGCAGCTTTTGAACCATTGTGATGACTTTTTTTTTGGGGTTAACAATTTTCATTTATATATCACTATTTTCGCGTGTTTTCACTCAAAAAATATTATCATTAACCATATATACTTAAATTAACAATAAATTAAGCAATTACCCACCAGTTGAACTAGAAAACCCATTAACCTAGTACAGTCATTAGGTGAATGACTGAGTCAATAGTCAAAACTATGGTTGAATTTATGTTTACGCTATAGTGAATTTATCACAAGGGATTGCAATTAATGATAATTTCCTAAGTCAAACATATTTGGTTTGCTTATTCAAATCAAACATTATCCCTAAATACTAGCCTCCCAAAATTTTCTATCATATGAAATGGGTTGTGTCCTTGCTTAAAAATATTAATGCAGCTTAAAAATATTAATGCAAATTATTAAAAATGTGAATCAAACAATTCTACCCCTACAAATATTGTATTTAAACACATTTCTCAAATTTTTATTAGTTGAAATAAGTCACATATTTTAATGCTTAAATGAAGTTGTTGATTTGAGATATTGTATGTGATAAGTTGAGTTCTATAATGGAGACCCATAATACTGGATTTCATTAAGTAACAAATTTTGATTTGAACTATCTTTGTTCAGTGCACATATTACCATTAAAATATCTTTTAATTGCTTCTCCTAATTGTACATGTGAAACATTTATATGTAATCAATATTCAAACAAAGTCTCATTAATACAAGGAGACAACTTTAAAAATACTGAGGTTTTTTTACATAGTTTTTAAAATTAAGGTACATTAAGGTTTTTTCTGAAAAATTAGGTGTTTTAGATGTCTTTACATTGTGATGTCATAATATCACAACACAACAATAACCATTTGCCAAAATACCGAGTCACATCAAAACAACTCACGAACACACCGAGTCACAATAAAAACAATTCGCCAAAATACCGAGTAACAACAAAAACAACTCATTAAAATACCGAATCAAATCAAACACAACTCCAAAACACCGAGTCACAACAAAAATAACTCGCCAAAATATCGAGTCACAACAAAATACAACTAGCCAAAACACCAAGCCCAATCAAACACAACTTCAAAACACTGAGTCACAACAAAAACAACTTGCCAAAATACCGAATCACAACAAAAATAACTCGCCGAATCAAAACAAAAATAACTCGCCAAAGCACCAAGTCACAACAAAAATAAATCACCAAAACACTGTGTCACAGTAAAAACAACTCTCCAAAATATCGAGTCAAAACAAAAATAATTCAGTAAAACACTGATTCACAATAAAAACAACTTGTCAGAACATCGATTTATAACAAAAACAACAAGCTGGAACACAAGTCATAAGAACACAATAGCTCATCGGAATAACCGAATCACAATAACACAACAACTCGCAACACAACAACTTACCGGAACAACCGACTCGCAAAAACACAACAATTTGCCACAAGTAATCAAAGGTCAAGTAAAGGATTTATGCATAAATTCCAACAGAATTCATATTTGTTCGTGAATAAATATGATTGAAGCTTTTGTAGACGCTCAACAAAACTCACCAATTCTTATACAAATTCAATCTTCATTCTGTTAGATAAACACTTGGGGCAATATTTATTGTTTCAAGATCTGGAGAATGTTCAAGATAAATTTGATCAATTTCATTTAATGTGGGACGCCAGATATATCAGCCATCTTTATGGTTTTCAATCGAGCCAAAATGCAATCTTGACAACATCTTTTCTTCATAAATCTAAATTCAGAGCTTTTATTCCAGTTGATGTATTAGAGGAACTCTATAGAAATAGTCATTTAAACACAAGTAAGAGAAGTGACGGTGTACCGGAGATGGCGCTATTACCTATGGCTGTGATAGTGGTGGGGGATGGAGGCGGGTGATGGTGACAATGGCGGTGACGGTGACGGTGGCAATTTAAAAAAAAAAAGAGAAAGATTAGGGAAGAGAGATCTTAGGAAGAGAGGAGAGAATGGAGAGTTTTGGAGCGATGATGGCGTTGTTTTCCCCCAAATTAGATCGCTGGTGAGTATACACAGGGAGGAAGACGTGAATGCATAAACAGATGAAGGGGGTTTTGGGGGTCCACACTTGAGTTTTCAAAAGTTAGGTGATGGTCCCTCAGTTTTAAAAATGACAAATTTAAATACATGAATTCCCTAAATAAACCTTAATACAATCTAAAGTTAGTTGTGGGCAATGGGCTCAAAACTAACTTAACCTATTTTCATTTTTCTAACCCAAACCACTTCAAGTCAGGTTGGGGCGGTTTGGGTTGGGCTGGCTGGGTTTTATACCTTTTTTCTTTCTTTTCTTTTCTTTTCTTTTCTTCTCTTTTCTTCCTTCTTCTTCTTTTTTTTTTTTTTTGGTTTTTTGCTTTTCTTTTTTTCCTTTTTTTTGGCCTCCCTCCCAGCCTATCTGTTAGTTTTATACCTCTTTTTTTTCCTTTTTTCTTTTCCTCCCAGCCTATATGTTAGGCTTTGATTGAATGACTATTTTCTTTTTGCCCCTTTCTTTCTTTTTTCTTTTCTTCTTCCCCACCTTACACCCCCTGCCCCTGCCCTAGATGTGTAAAACTAATTTGGTTGAAACCAATTAGTTTAGGTTATTTTGAAGTATGTAAATGTATGATATTTTATGTTGACCATTTATAAAAATGGTTATGTAGTTGACGATTGTTAATAAGGAAAACTAACATGAAATTTCACTTGTCTCTGCCAAATTTACATGCTAAGAAAAATAAACAAGCTTTAGAATACTATTAACTTTAAAATAGCCATCAACCATGAAATTGGCTTTCCACATGGCCGTATCTCAAGAATCACTTTGAGTTAACTTTGGACTTCGAAAGCTCTACAAAAAGTAAAACAAAATAAAAGAATTAACTTGTAACAAAATAATATATTAAAGCTAATTTATTGAATAGCTAAATAGTTATCTTACCTTCATCCAATTTGTTTGATTTCTCCAAACCCCGCATGTAGAATCTCCCCATTCTTGATGACTCTTTTAACCAATTTTGCGTCCAAACCAACACTTACACCATGCTAGGCGTTAAAGAACTACAAAACGGGTCAAGGATCCTTCCTTTGGAGCTAGAGACACTTTCTGAAGCCACTGTGGATACTTGAATTGCCAATACATCCTTTGCAAGTTTGGACAAAACACCATATTCATTTCCATTAAACCTCCACCAATTAAGAACATCAAATTCTTTATCTTCTATATCTTCAAGAGCATTTGACAAGTATCTTTCCACATCATTTTTAGCATCAACCAAATCGTTCACGGCTTTTTTTCTTTTAAATCTAGAAATACGAGAAGCGGACACATTTGAAGTAGGACTCTCTTTTATAAAAGAAATCCCACTTGAAGAATTCTCATCAAGTGCTACTTGCGAACCCCCAAAATTTTTTCATCACATTTCACGTACCATTCCATATACATAAATATGTGATCTTTCAATGTTTTAGCCATATCAGAAGCAAGTTGATCATTTATGTAAATATCACGAAAATAATGTTCAGTATATGACAACTTGTACCATGGATCAAGCACAGTTGCAATCAACAACAATTGATTAACATCTCTCATATCCCCCCAATACTTATCAAACTTCTTCTTCATGTTAGTTGACATGTTACCCAAAAGATCATCACTACTTAAACTCCATTCTTGCAACTAGTCACAAGAGAACATACTTCACCAATATAAGTAGTAGAACTGACATGCAATGGAGTACTAAATCTCATTGTTACTTCATAGAAACTTTTAAGAAATTTAACAAAAATGGAAGCATTTTCCCAATCAAAAGATGTAGGAGGTCCAACTCTTTTTTCCTTCTCTGTAAAATAGCACAAGTACATCTTATCATTGTCCGCTAACCTCTCAAATGCTTTTTGGAACTTTAAATTAGTTTCTGACATCAAATATGTTAAATTCCATCTAGTTGGCAAATCTAAAAATACTAGTGATTTGCAATCAATTTTCTCTTCAATTACATATTCTCTCAATCTTTTTTCTCAACCAGGAGAAGATTTAACATACATAATTGCATTGTGAACGCTAAAAATTCAATTATTTGCTTCTTTCAACCCCTCCCATACAATCAGATTAACAATATGTGCATAGCACCTCATATATAACTGCTCACCATTCAAGACAAACTTACCTTTAGCACTCTTCATCATCTTCTTCTTAACATGACAAGTAGTTGATTAATTTGTAGTTGCATTATCAGCTATGATGGTAAACAATCTCTCAGCACCCCATTCACTCAAACAACTCTCAATAGCTTTACCAATTGTTTCTCTGTTATGGTTAGCAATCACACAAAAACTCAAAATCCTCTTATGAAGCATCCAATTAGAATCAACTAAGTGTGCTATGAGACACATATAGTTCATATTTTGAAGGAAAGTCCAAGTATCGGTAGTCAGAGAAACTCTTTGGGATTTTAGAGTTTTTTCAGTTTTGACTTCTCATCCAGATATAATTTATAAATGTCTCTAGCTGTTGTCCTACGAGATGGAGGATCAAATTCAGAACATGCGACACTACAAAATTCTTTAAATCCCTCACCTTTAACAAAACTAAAAGGCAATTATCCAATATTAACATTTTAGCACATGCAAGCCTACACTCTTCTTTATCAAAGCCAATAGCTACCATATTTTTCAAACCATCTCCAGTTGGACTTTTTTGCTTTTTGTTTTCCACTCTTCTAGGATACTTGCCACAAGGACTATACACATGATGCTTTAAAGTACTTGTTTCATATTTACCTCCACAAGCATAGTCTTGTCCACAATAGTTGCATGCACATCAACCATTTACCACATTTGGATCTCCCAATCATGTAAAATGGTACCACACATCAAAAGATCTTCTACTGTGTTTTGTCTTTCCTAAGCATGATGGTGCAAGTAGAGGAATAGATTAAGCACCTATTCCTAAATTTGGTGTAGATTGAGTTTCTCCAACTTCACTATCCAAATCCATATTTTTATCTGCACAAATGAAAAGGAATTTGTAATCGGGACTTGACTGTGAAGTCACTACCGTCGACTTGATCTCATAAGTACGATGATTTTTAAGAGTACAACATATTAGAATGCTGAGATAAATATGCAAGTACACTACATGCGGCTTCAGAAACATTTACCAAAACATTAGAGGCCACAAACTACACTAAAACAAACGAGTTAAAACTGTACTTCAGGCTATAAAATAGGGCATGCATCAACCATATATATACAGAGACTATCATGATGGTGACTGTAAATTAGAAGTACCATTCTCATTCTCACGTTCATCAAACATCATGAAAGGAAATTTCAAATTCATGACCCCATGTGTAATTTTCTTCTTAATGTACTTGCAGACTTACAAATCGGACATCACATATCGAACAGGTATATGCATCAGATGAAAACAAGGATCTGCTATAAAGAAAGTAGATGAGTTTGAATCAAGTCTAGATTCTGAAACTAATATGAGCTATAAAATTATTAAGTGTTAATTTACTTTTTTATATGTTACAAAATGGTATAAACAGATTTCAGATAAATACAGTCATCAATATAATTAAGCATTTATGAGATCAAGTTAGCAAAATCAAGTAAGCACAACTTATATAAGAAGTATATCAACAATAGGACTCAAACAATGCATCTAAAAACCAAATTCAAATATCTCTTCTATTCTACTATATCTAAATGGAATTCAAAGGATAGGAATAATACAAAGTAGAAAAGGAAACAAGAAATGAATAAACCTCTTTCAGTATCTATAAATTTTCTGGTCTATGATTTGTTATCCTCCCACTTTAGTGGTGGTTTTTAATAGCATTCATCCACCAACAGAGTTCGAAACTGAGCAATCAACTGCAGAGTTGGACCCACAATTGAAAATCTAAACAGAACTGAAGAAAGCGAAATCGAGAGCGAAGATGAAGACGCCAATTTAGGAAAAAAGTTGCTAAAGATGCAAATTGGAGATCAAAAATGAACAATCGTCTGTGAATTTTTAGGGATTCTACTACAATTGTGTCTTTGATGTTTGAAGAATTCTATTTGGGTTTGGTTTTAATTGGTTTTGTTTTGGGTTTGACAAAACCTGCCCAGCCCAAGCTACTAAGACATAAAAAACGAGATATTAAAACCAACGCAATCCATTCTTTTTAAGGAACCAACCCAACCCACCCCCTTGTGGGTTGGTTGGGTTGGTTTTTAAGAAATTTGCCGATCCCTATCTACAGTCTAAATTTTCTTTACATTAACATATGTAATGTGAGTTTTGATATATGAGGTGATACATGCTCTTGAAGATAATTAAAATGCAAAATAGAGAATTCAATACATATTGCTAGGCATCGTAGAATACACAGCTGTAAACAGGTCATGTATTTTAGTTTATTTATGACATTGACCTTAAAAAATACAATTAAGCTATATTTTATGTATGACCTAAAACTCTATCCGTGCAATGCATGGGTAGAAATCTAGTAAGTACAACATAACAATCCTTTCCTGATCTCCATCCTCCTCCCCGAATTCTGTTGACTGGTCTTCAGCATTGTCAACTTGATCACTAGAATCTTTCTTTTGACTCAAATCAGGTTGTGGTATATCATCCCCCATAGCCATAAAATCATGTATTAATTAAAAGCAGAATATCTCTAAATGCATGTAAGATACATCGTATAAAACAATGAATGAGTAGTACAATAGACAGTATTTCAACTTCTTTTGTAACTTCTAAAATAGTCTTCTCTACCTCAAGATGCAATGATGCTATTAATTGGGTGGGCATATCTTCAAAAACTTTTCCAATGTGGAAATTTCCCAAGATGCCTTGCCATAATGTTGACTTGTTATATTTTGTCATCATTTTTAACTAGTCCACTACGACTACAAATTACCAATGCTTGAAATAGTTATATAGAACCAAAGGTCAAGTTCTTTAGAGATAACCCATATATGATATATAAAGTGGTGGAGCCACATAATGGCAAAGAGGTGCAATTGCCCTTCCAAAGTTTGGAAATTTCTTTTTTTTTTTTCTTTTTTCCGGTCCTTTGCTTTTTCTTTCCTTTTTGAAAATTTAATGAAGAATTTTGAGTTGAACTAGAAAAAAAAATTACTTCTTACCATAAAGGTCTACTAGTTAAGTCAATTCCCATATAAAACAAGAAAATTTGTACAATTTTGAAATATTATACAACACATTTTCTGGGGGTGTCAAAATACTACAACTTATTTATGTAATTGATTTTATTTACCATGTCAGAGAGATTTAATTTTGAAAATGACATTATTCAATGTAAAGGCAGTATTTTGTTCGAAATTAGTTCGAATACTTTAATTAAAATGAACATCATTTTTCTATTATTTAAGTTTTGCCCCCCTTCCCAACAAAAATTTCTGTCTGCGCCACTGGATATATACATAATCAAAACCTTATTGTGCATTAAGCATAAGAATACAGTGTGAGTTTGAAGTTTTGAGATATCTAATGTATATTGCATATAAATCTATTTTCTGGTCACTAAGAGAAAGAAGCATGAATGCTTATAGCTAAATAATTCCTAGCATTCAAACGATTTAATTTATACAATATTGGATTCTTCACAGAGAGGTGTAAGTTCAAAGTAAAAACCCATCAAAGTCAATTCACGGAAATCCCACAAAGGATTAACTATTTTCATCCTTGTATGTCAATGAAAATATTTAAGGCTTTTGAGATTAGTGAATAAGTATGGTGTTTGGACTTGAAATGTGATGACTGATGACATTCTTTCATAGAACATATGTCATCTGCCGCATATATACGTTGGATAGGATACATCAAGATAATATAGAGAGATAATGACTCCAACGATTAATATACAAACTGTGTGAATAAAATGTGCAATAAAATGAGACTAATCCTTATACTTTAAATTCATCCAAACAACATAAAGTAAAGAATGGTCATTACTTACGCAATGAATTACAATAACACAAAAATAGCGTGCGTAGAACGAAAGGTAATAACATTAAAGTTGTATGCAATGGTTCACACAAGATGCGAATGATAAGTATAGCCATATCTATAATCATAACGAAAATTATTGGGACCACACCACACACTGAACAATATAAATACTGAGTGTTAACAATCCTCTGGCTAAAGAAACAAAAGAAATATTTATAAGCACACATGGGCATAAACTACGTTTTACATATTGAGAATTAAATTTCTAGAACTTGTTTGATGTAGACCTTTTATTGAGAGCAATAGGTAAGTGTTGTTTATACCCTAAGTATCAGGTCGCATTCGAGTGACTGGGGGCACCATTGACAACCTTCAAGTAGATACAGAAAGACCTTTGTACATTAGGTCGCATGCTTGACTGGGCCGCACACGAAGAGCTTCATTCACGTGGACCCTTGGTTGGGCTTGACAAGACCCTAACGAGCTCGGGTATGTAGCTTCTGGGCTTAGCCTTGGCTTACCCAGGTCGTCCATCAATGACCTAAAAGATTGCGTTTACGACCCTGACGTGGGCATCGAGGTCTCTCATTAGCCCCAATTTGGGTCTGAGACGAGCTCAAAGGCAGTTAAATCACCATGTAACTTGCTGGCCAGCTTGCAAGCCTTATCCTGAAGAGGAATGACTTGATAGCTACATTTAATGAAAAGCAAGCATTTGTCTTCCCTAGGCTACAACTAGCTTGCATTTAGTCAAGTAATCTAACATCAACCCTAGCAATGTGTATTTGGCAAGCCCTTCATTGGTTGAGCATTAAATGCATGTAATCATTACATACCAATCCTTACACTATAAATATAAGAAGATCCACCAAAGTTAGGGAACTCTTCTTCACGGTAGTAACTTTGTCCTCACAACATTTACTCTCTTATATTCAGCATTTACTCTCTCGAATTGCACCAATTTCACCATAAGTTCTACATTTATTACCCGAATTAGTTCAAATGCAAGTTTTCCGCGCAAACAAATTCGTTTGTTGAGTCAAGACAAAATTTGGCATCAGCAAGTGTCATTGGTTTCTCAAGAGCATTATCTATTGGCGTTGAATGATCTTCTGTAGTTGCAGCATACATGTCAAGGGAAAACTGAAAATTTTTTGTCTTCACGTGTGCCAGTGTAAAAGTTGACAAATGAACCCATATCTATTGAACATTCTTAAGCAAATAATGTAAGGCTTCATGATTGACGTATAGATAAATGAATTCATGAATCACACAATGTCTGCAAGAAGTTAACGCTACTATAGAATCGACATGGAGAATATCCCTAGGCAATTCAACAACTTGACATGTTTATCAAGCTGAATTTCTTGCATAGATCTTGTCAACCTGGAGTGGTACCAATACTGACAACATGAGAATGTTTAGACTGCTCTTACCAATATTAAGAAGGCCAATAACCCTCACAGGAATGGATTTCTAGATCAACAGTCAAAACTTGTAATAATTAACTGAAATGGATAAACAAACTTAAAAATAAAGAGCACAAGATATTAAAAAATCAATGGATAAAGAGACTTGAGAATAAAGAACGCAAGATATAAGAAAAAATCATTAATGAAAGGTAAAACAGAATGTCAATTAGCTACTTGCAAAGAAAAGGACACCTCATGATTTTTAGAGCAGTTCTTCAGCAGTTTAATAAGAGTTTCAGCCCCATGTGAACGCCAGAAAGTGATAATAAGAGTTTCAGCCTCAGGCGAACGCTGGAAAGTGGTCTTCGTCAAGCTAATGTTCTAGAAAGCAAACAACGAAAAAACCTTGAAGAAGACGCTGGTCCCTTTGTCATGAGTGAAAATGATGATGTAGGCTACGAACATTTTAGATTCATAACAATCACTTAAACTCCTATCTAAAAGTATTTTGCGACTTTACCTTGCGGACTAAACTTTTCAAAATTTGATTGGTGATCATTATAATTTTGGAAAGATAATCGTTTTGACCATTGGATTAAAATGTACTGAGATTTATCGCATAATGTTGGTCAACCCTTATATGTTAATACGTTTATCAATACTTTGTATCCATTATTTATGACTTTTGTTTTAATTTCAAAGATTTGTTTCAATTAATATTTTCTCTTTTTTATAGTACTGTGTTGAGAATTAAGCATTAGGGAACACCATATGATGCAATAATTTATTTTTTTCTCATTCCTAAAAAAGAAAAGTTTGCCGTGTAAATTAATTTCAAATTTTTGTTCAATTGGACGTTTTGACTTTTTTTTTGGGTCTAATTTAACTAGGCCTCTACAAGTTCAAACTAATTGTACATGGATATTTATTTAAATTTATCATATGATAATAACTTGCTATGATATTTTCTTTTTTATTATTTATGATACTAGATTTTTTTAATAACTTTTAAATTATATTTTTTCCTGCAACGCACGGATGAAATACTAGTATTAATTAAACGAAAGGAGTATGCAACACAATTTTACCACAGTTTTCCCATCACTATTTTTAGAAGTAGGGATAACTTGGTTTTTTTTTTTTTCCAAATACGGTAACCAATGTGGTGATTGCTTTCTATATCTGGTTTTTTGCCCCCAATTTTCTACTCGAGTTATCTTTGAACTTTTTAAGTTATTTTCATAATTTTATCTTAGAGTTATCATATATAATATTTATTTTTTAAATTTTCCTTTCATTCTCATGAAAATCCAACAATTGAGATAATCCCCTCTGTAATTTTGAATGAATTATTCCTAAATCCTGCAATTGCTTATCTTTTTGAACTTTGCATTCAATTGAGGCTTAATCTCCACCGTTGATGAGCTACAAATCTTAATCTCAAATTGCCTACTTAATTTCAACACTTTGAGGGGAGCAATTAAATATAGAAAATCTATCTTTATTCATTTTTTGTTGTGCATGGAAACGAAATGGATTCTTCGACGGGGCAGTTGAAAGCCTTTTTTTTGTGGCTTTAGGGTTTTCCTTCAATTGCTTTTGAATGGGATTTTCCATTTTTCATTTTTTACTTTATTCAGTATTAGATTTTCACCGTGTGTTGCATTAACAATACTAAAACAAATTATACGTAATTGTTAATACATGAGATTGAATGACGCATGATTATAGGCACTTGTTATTAGCAATATTTTGTTATCTTATCATGGACTAATACTTGTTATATTAAATTAGATATATAAAATGTAATTATGTGACCTCAAGAAATAAAGTATTTTATTTTACTTAGTAACTATATTATAATAGACATTTTATAAACTTTAAAATATTAATTATAAAATATTTATCACAAAGTGTTTTATCTATTAATTAGGTGAATATATTAGAACATTGCGAAATATGTAAATAAAGTCTGTATGTATGATAAGAATAAAAAATTGTTAAATGATTACAAAATAAGTAACCTAAAAAGTACTTGGTATAAATTAGTCCAATTTTTTAAAGAATGTTTTCAAAATAAGTGATTATAATAAGATAGTGACTGTAATTATAGAAAATAAACTAATTTTGTTTGACAAATGATGTAAGATTATTGATAATGGGCAAGGATTACCTAAATTATCTCCATCCTTTATGTCATAAAAATCTATTTAATAAAATAATAAACTTATAACTCGAGTAGACCGCAAAAGCAATTAAAAATGAATAAAAAAAGTAAATTATTATATAAATAACAACCCTATTTATTTGATTTCGTTTCAGAATTGAAATATTTTTAATGGATATTTTGCATTCCTAGTTTATATTAATTTTTTAATATAATCAGGTATATATGTCTGAAGTCACCCATTAAATACAAATATTTAGAACCTAATCCAGATGTAAAATATGGCTAATCAATTTTATTTCATATATGTAACCTGAGATTCATATTTATTTTTAAAGATTTCTTTAAGATTGAATTTGAGCTGCTTAAACTATTATATTTTATTTTTAAGAATTAAAACATTTAGTAAAATTACTAATGGGAAAACAAAAAATTATAAAAGAGGATATAAGATATTAAATTCAGACAAAGCTATATATAAAAATCTGCAAAACGGGAGCCCTTCCAATCTCAGACATTTTTCTTATATAAAAAATTAAATACCATCTGTTGAATAGCAAATTTTTGTGTGTACCGCATGAAAACTACTAAAACAATAGCATGTGATGATAAAATTGAAATCAAAACACATATCACCAATTCCCTTTAGAAAAAAAAAGAAGTAATTACCAAAATTCTCCGCCGTTCAAAAAAGGGTTAATTTCACACATCGTCTCCAACTTTTGGGGCTAGTATCGGTTAGATACCTAACCTTTTTTCAACCCGCTAAGCCCCTAATCTTTTATTAAGTCGCACCTAAAGTCTTTTTAAACTGTTTTCCATTAATCTCGCCATTAACTAATTAAATAAATTAAAATTATATACCATATAATTTTCAATTAAGAGAAAAAATTTTTAAAAATAAAAAATATAAATATTTTAACTTTAAAAAATGAAAAAGGGGGAGGAATGGGGTGAGGAGTCAGCCCCTATGCTGCTAAGAAAGGGCTGCCGAAAATGACAGTAAAGCGCTGCTGGGGAAGGGGCACTCCTCCCTTTTGGCTCTGAAAATGGTAGCCCTTGGCTGGCAGTACTCGGGGGAGATCCCCCCAAAAGGCTACCGGAAATGGCAGGCATTTCTGGCCGCCAAAAGGAGAGTCCCCCACCATTTTTCCCTTTTTATTTTTTAAATTAACATTTTTATATTTTTTTGTACTTTTAAAATTTTGTTTCTTTATTTAAAATAATAAGGGATATAATGGTAATTTATTTGAGAAATTAACGGTGAAATTGATGGAAATTGTTAAGAGGAATTTCATGTGCGATTTAATGAAAGGTCGGGAACTTAGTGGATTGAAGAAAAAAAAAGTTAAAGACCCAATAGATACTAATCTCAAAGGTTGGGGAGGATGTGTGAAATTAACCTTCAGAAAAAGGAAAGAATCTCACAAATTTATCAATAGGAAGCCACTTCCCGGCCGAAAAGCATCCAACATCGCTTCAGACCCCAGTTCAAAAACACAGATTACAATAATTTTGCATTTCATGCAAATTTCATGAAGTTTTGCGGTTTGTTTCAGATTCTTGCTGTTTTCGCATTTGATGTTATCACTGTAACGAATTGCAAATCAAATGTCATCATCATCTTCATCGGATCGTGAGAATCGTCGATCCCAATTTCACGAAAGCCCATTGGTAGAGTCGCAACAAGTAAATCGTCGAAATTTGCCGGCAATCTCAAACCCTAGTAGTTCTTGCAGGCATCTATTGCACCTCCTTTCGCAGTTCGGGCCGAATCCATTCCGGAACCTGCAGGAGTGTCTCCGGATCCGTCCGTTAGGACGTGCTGCCATCCGCCGTGATCCACCAGGCGAGGTCGTCCAATGTAGCTTCTGTGGCCAAGCGCCGCCGCGCCTCTATGCCTGCGTATCTTGCGCCGTTGTCTCGTGCCACGCCCACACCTCGTCTCACGCTGCGAAATCATCTCATTGTATCACGGTTGATGTTGACCGCGCTGAGCTTTTTTGCTGTGCTTGTGAGGATCAGGTGTATGATTGGGACTTTGACGGTTCCGTGGTTGCCGCTCAGACTAATGCCATCGCGAAGGGGATGGGATCTGCTGTCCAGCCGGAGAACTTCCACAAGCGCCGCCGCGTGGATTACAAGTTCTGGATGCCGGATCTCAAGGAGAGGGCCTTGTTAGCAGAAAAATCACGTCCCTTGCCACCTACTCAACCCGGTGATTCACTGAGCCAAGGCACTGTTGACTCTGACTTTCCTTCGGGACTGAGGGGTCTCAACAATCTGGGAAATACTTGCTTCATGAACTCGGTGCTGCAAGTGTTGCTTCACACTCCACCGTTTAGGAATTTTTTCTTGAGCGATAAACACAACAGATTTTACTGTCAGCGAGAGAATAAAACCATTATTACGCGGAAGACTGACCACAACAACAATAAGAATGGGTTTCTTTGTTTGGCATGTGATTTGGATGCAATCTTTTCAGCAGTGTTCTCGGGAGATAGGACGCCTTATAGCCCTGCAAAGTTTTTATACAGGTCTGCATTTGAAATAATATTCGATTTCCACTGAGATCCAATATAAGGTTTTTATGGTTTGTAAGTTGTCTGGTAATGCTTCAATGGTTTTTACTACACCAGTATGTATTCGTGAAAATATATTGGGTGGGTCCTTTTGACTTTTTGAGTCGGTATTAGAATAGAAAAGAAAAATGAAATTCTGTTTAAATTGATTTTTGGGGGTACTTATGGATCGATCATTTATTCTTATTGGTTTGATGGAATGGAGCATGAGAACAAAGAATGGCTTTTGTTGTAACATTCCACCTTATGTTCTTTTCTTTATAATAATAACTTTCTCTTCTCTAAAATATTTATTGTTGGCAAATTTAAATTCTCATGTTTCATCATGGTTAAGGAAATTATCACTGGTGCATGATTGGTTTTACTTTGATGTTTTAAACTCAAAGTAATTGGTGGTTTGTCATTCTTAATTTGTTTACCTGATCATTTGTCCATGTCTTAGGTTAAACTTTATAAATTTATGTTCTGTCATGTTTTCATGAAATGCTATCTTAACAGAATAAAGAAAATTCTGTGTATTAAGCTGCTCAAATATTATGCTCCTATTGTTTGCTACAGTTGGTGGCAGCATGCGTCAAACCTTGCTAGTTATGAACAGCAAGACGCACATGAATTTTTCATTTCTATGCTTGATGGAATTCATGAAAAGATGCAGAAGGATAAGCGCAGGCTGCAAGGTAACTTTGTACGCTATTAATTATACTGTTAATTTGTGCTCATTTTAGATCTTGACCTGATAATTAACCAGAAGACAAGCAATAACTAGTTGAGTGGCAAAAAAAGTTTCAGTTCTGTTTTCAACATGCAATACTGGTCTTCAGATCTTGGTCCTAGAAAATATATCTATGTGGAGTCTGTTAGGAAAATTCTAGCCTAAACTAGGAAATATATACATTTGATGTCTATTGGGAAAATTCTAGCCTAAAGTCTCTGGAGAAACCTTAGATTATGACAAATGTTCAACGGCAATGCATTATGATTCTGATATTAAAATTTCAAGAAGTTAATGGTAGATGTCCGAGATAAGTTTAGAACGATCTGTTGCAATGAGCTTTATTATATTATTTAGGAGAAGTTGATTTGTTTCCATAATTTAAGTTTTGGAGATAAAATTTTACACTTTTTGTATTTGTGTCAAGTATGGTTGATTGCTGTCTTCTGTGATGCCGATTGAGGTTGAATTGACTTGTAAAACATATGAATACAAATATGCCATTTGGATCTTGAAGAAATATATGGATGATGGGACTCAAGAACTTAAATATTAATTGAAAAGGATAAGGTAGGGGAAAAAAGCTTGGTAATGCATTTGCTTCCTTCTTCTTCCTCATTTGTTTGGCAAGCCATTTATAAATGGATTGTTTATAAATTGATTTATAATTGACACGTGTCCTAATATCATTGAGGGTTGGGGCGGAAAGAGAGACATTTCAGTTCTCTGGGCCCAAGAATTATGCCGAGAGATATTATGCCTCTGATTGTCATGCTTATTTTTTATTTTTTTATTTTTTAGATTTGTTCCCCAGAACATAAGGAACTTCTCATAACAAGTAGCAATATCTTAACTTGAACATTCTTAAGGTCCACCCGATATCCATGTCTTCTCTAATCCAGTATCACATTTAGTCTGGGTGTTCCTAAATTCTGGAATAGATAATGGAATTTTCAAATGCAGGATGCTGGTTTAGGTCTTCATGTTGCCTTAGGCATTGAGAAGTGCTCTCAGATATAGCCATTATTTCAGACCACAAGCTTGCCTTCTGCTTCACTCCAGTAAGTTTCATTTTCTTTGGTCTCTTGGATTCAACGTAGGATGTTCTTG
>CAVNYN010283885.1:0-15036 GCA_963692815.1 Nyctanthes arbor-tristis | reverse complement strand
TCAAGCGCTATCACCTCCTCTTCCTCAACTTCTTGCACTGGTTTGGGCACGGGAATTGGCACAGGTGCCTCCCCATGCATCACCAATTCATCATAGAAGGTCTGATAATGTCAATCCTATGACACCCTATCAACTCCCCAAGCAGTTGGGAGATCTGTGGGCATCGGTTCTCTGGGAATGTCGATATCAAGTGACCAATAGAGTCTGCATTATTTGTCCTAAACCCACTGGCAATGGCTTCATGACGTGCCATGTTGTACCCAAGTATATGCTCCGATATAGTAACTCCATGCTTAAACCTGTAGGACAGGTACCTATGGAAGATCATATAGGTCCTTGCCCTGAATTCTTTTGTCCTACCTCTCGTCAAGTGTGCCATATCTGAAAGTACCGTTTATACAAAGTCCAGCTAAGTATTACTATTTTGTCAATTTAAGCTAATTTCAAGGACAATAAAATTGAAATCATCAAATCTTTCTCACTTAAAAATAATTACATACTATGCCCAATTATGCTCCAACTCGATTCTTTCATAAAGTTGAATACAATTCTTCTTTCTTAAACGTCTTTCTTTTAAATTCTCATAGATAATATGTATTCGACATAACATCATAATTACTTTCAAAATAAATAATTATCTCAAACCAATAAATCTTCCTTTTACCTTCAGAGTCAGCTTAGGAAGCAATGGCAGTGACAACCTATAAAAATTCTTGACCTTATTTCAATGAAAATATATATATATATATATATTTTTTGAAAAATTTAGTAAGTCTACAAAAATGTAGACCCTCTCTCTGATACCAAACTGTAACGCCCTGAATTCTAAGCACCCGGGACGTTAACAGAACTTTCTTTCTTTTTAAAATAAATAAATATATTAAAAGGGGGTACAATATACTGAAAATAAATTTTATTATCTTGGTGATGATATCACGAAAAACTTATCAATGTCAAGAAATAGGGAATTTGAAATATCCACGAACAAGTAAATAATGTTTAATTCATTCTAAAATAAATTCTAAATTAATTTGATGCCACCACTGTTCAACGCATCTCCTCTAATTCTAAACCTACAAAATGTTTTAATTTAAAAGAGTGAGTATTTCATAGAAATACTACGTAGTCTCGGAGCAAATTAATTAATTTATACCACAAATATACATACAACCATGCAACTAGATGAATATCTCAGAAAAGTTCTTTACTAAAAAACAAGCAATGCAGGCTTCTAACTCTCGAGCGAGTAAATACTTGCACGTAGTTATCAAGTATTGCATGCATATCATAAATATTCTCATCTCATCCCATCTTAAGCATAAAGCAAATAAGCTCGTGCGTATAATAAACACATAAATCACATATTCATATGCATACTCATATCACAGATTAATTAATATTGTGCACGTTTTGAAAATAACTATTTCTAGAAAAGTGAGACTACCTTAAACTTTATGAGCTGGGCAACCTTTGCACAAATCTTTCTTGCTGATGGATCTTCACGCCTCGTCTAGTCAAAAGAAATAAATTATCTTAGTACTTAAGTAATAATTCCTTTTGAAGAAGAAATATAAACTTTAGGGACCAAATTGAAACTCTGAAATAACCTAGGAATGGGACTAAAAAGGGTGGATGACAAACTTTAAGGCTGAATTCATGAAAACAGAAAAGTTGAAAGCCCAATTTTAAAAATGCAAACATTTAAGACTTGATAGACAATTCTGAAAGCATGACGGACTGATTTGTGAATTCCTGAAACCTGGGGATCTAAGTGAAAAATCAATTTAGCAAAATATCAAACTTTATTCTCCCAATTTGGCAGAGGCCAAACTCAAATTCAGGAGCAAGAAACAGAGTTCAAAGAGCGGACCAAGAAAATCGTGCGTCCGTGTGTGTGTGTTTGGAAAATTTGACATCGATAAGCCAAACTCCGACAATAATGGATGCTAATCGGGTTTCTACTCTCCTATTCGTGTGTTCGATGCTGGGTAATAGGTCTACGGTGGCTTATGGGTGCGTGAGGGTGATGGCATGGTTGAGGGTTCGGGTTCGAGGGTAAAGTTACGATGGCTAAGCCGGGGTTCCGGATAGCGGTCAAGGCTCAAGGACCTAGAAGGACGGGGTTGCTTTAGTCAACCGCATAAAAGGGTTCTGAATTTGGGCTTCAATTGGGGTACATTCGTGACTAAAAGGGGTGGTGGTGTTTGGCTGCTTTGGTGAGGGCAGCAGCAACGTGTGTGGCTGGCTTGGTATTGCCGCAGGGGGTGGGAGTGGTGTGTGAGGTAGAAACAACAATGGTGATGCTGTGTGTGCATATGTTCATGATTCCCTGCTAATTTTGAAGGAAGCGATGACAAAGTTGATGAGGGTTTGATCGAATTTCCGGCAGTAGGTATGTTGGTCAGTGATAGAGAGTATGTGTATGTAACTCATATCTATCTATATCTTAAAGACCAAGACCAATTCCAAACTGGTAGTGAAGCCACAAATTTTTTTGGAATTTATAGGCTTTGATTGACTTTTCCTGGTTCGCTTTGGTTTCACATAGATGGTAGATTGTAGTTAATTAGGAGAGGTAAAATGGAATTTCATTCTTGTTCAATGAGACTTCAAAAAGTTTGTTTTCTTGATACGTGCTCCGAATAGAATTTCGTAAGTGTATTCACTGAGACGTGAGTTGGAGTAGAAGAGTAATAAAATTGGGTGTTCTTTTTTTTTGAAGGAGTTATAATTGAATTATATATAAAAATTATTAATTAAAATAAATTATTAATCAAAATTATAGAATTATTCTAATGTGTATATATATATATAAATTATCAATTAAATAATAGAATGATTTTTGGATTTAATAAAATTTTATTCTTAAAATTTTCCGGTCGCTACAACCTTACCCCCTTAAAATAAATTTCATCCTCGAAATTTGATTTACCTGAAACTATGAGATCTGGGTATTTGTCACGAATTTCTTCCTCTTTTTCCCATATGACCCAATCACTTCCCTACTTACCACACTGGACTTTGACTAATGGAACCTCTTGATTTCTCAAGATATGGATTTCCTTTCTAATATGCATATAAGGATTTCCTCAAAGGACAAGTCTTTTGGAATCTCAATATTCTGATAATTCACTACGTGATTCGCGTCGGATATATACTTCTTCAACGAAGAGATATGGAAAACATCATGTACTGTCAAAAATTCAGGTGGCAATGCCAGTCTGTATGCCACATTACCAACCTTTTCCAATATCTCAAACGGTCCAATGAAATACGGTCTCAGCTTTCCCTTCATTGGTGCCACTTTAAGGAATACCTTATCCCCAATCTGGAACTCTACGTTCTTTCTTCTTAGATCGGCATAACTCTTCTGCCTATCCTGAGCTGTTTTAACCCTAGATCGAATCTAGCCAAAGACGTTGAAGAAAGACGCCATTGGAAGGCAGCCCAAATTTCATTTTGGCAGTTGTTTTTATTTCTTTTATTTTTTATTTTCATTTTTACGTTTTGCTATTTTTATAGTTTATATAGTTTTCTTTACTGAATTTTTCTCTTGTATTTCATTTTGTGCTGAAGATAATTAGTGATAAGGTGTGGTCACACCTCATGAAAGGGCAATTAGAAGAAAAATATGGATGTAAACCGTGCCCACGTCATATTCAAGGAGATTTTCGGGTTTTGAGCTATGATTCTTCAAAGAAAAATTTTAAAACATCTCACACTCTCCTCTCCACGATGCTTCAATATTTCAAGGGAGTCCTCACTTTTGCTATTTTATTTTGTACTTTGAAATTTCTATTTTTGAAACATTGAGGACAATGTTTGGTTTTAAGTTTGGGGGAGGGCTATTAACTTATATTTGTTTTTGTTTTAAATTTGATTAGTTTTAGTTCCTTTAATTCTTTAAATTGAGTACTTGATTTTTTGTTCATTTTTGTTATTTTAGTTTCATTTTTGTTAATTTTTGCTCTGAATTGAAAAATTTTTTGAAAAAAATTCAATTCTCTTCTAAATTCTAGATTCTACTATTGCTTGTCCCTATGTAATATGGACTGTTGTACATTATTGAGATGAATTGAGACATGATGGGGAATTAGCATGGATAGTTAGATTCTCGTTTACTGTACAATGTCTAATTGCTCTTGATGATTGAATGGATGGAGAATGTGTGGGATTTAATACACATATGAACCTTAATTTGTGAGCTTTTGGACCTATGAGTATTTATATTATATCATGCTCTATTAATTTGATTGTGTGATTGTCATGCATAGTGGGCCTTCTAGAACTTGCTTTGTTATGCATCTTTTGATGCCTCCTTGGAATTTGAATGCACTATTTTAGTAAGGGCATTAGATAAAGCCAAATTTAGCTTTCTAAAAGAGCCTACCCTGATGCATATACCCCTAGAGAGCCAACTTTGAGGTTTTAGCCTTTTTATTAAAAATTAACCACATTACAAGCCGTGAAAAATCTTTTTCCTTGTTAATCTCTACTTCGTTTGAACCTTTAAATTGAAGAATTGTATCGGCTTGGTTTCATGGTTTTTAGTTTATTCTTGAAAAAGATTGGAGATGTTGGAATTGAAGGGTTAATATCTTTGAGTCTCATTATTCTTTCAAAAAAGGAAATATGAAATGTGTGGTTGGGGATGAACTATTCTAGTGCAATCTAGCATGTTTTCTGAAAAAAGAAAAAAAAAAAAAAAGAGAAGAAGAAAAAAATTCAATTAAAAAAGGAACAGAAAAAAAGAGAGAAAAGTCGAAAAAAATTCATTTGAGTATTATTGCTTTTAATGATTGTTTTCAGTTTATTATTTTTGAGTAATTTAGGTTTTAATTATTTATAGTGATGGGAAGGATGTATTATATGAGGATAATGATTGAGCTTTCATAGACTTTATACGTTCCTTTCAATTTTTTTAGCCTAAAAAGTCCTTCCTATCCCATCTTACCCAAGCCCCATTACAAGCAGTTCAAGACCCTTACTTGCATTCAGTCTATTAGTGGATCCAATGTGATATATTAGCATGCCTATGGTTAGGTTCTTCTGTGTATTGACTTGAGAATAAATTTTCAACACCCTAAACACTTTGAGTGAAATGAGTGTATCCTAATTGTAAGGGTGTTAAATCTCATAAGGTTTGGACTTCAAGAAATTGCGATTGGTCATTTGTGTGGTTGATGGGAATTTATTCTACTTGTTACTAGTTGCTTGTTGTGTTAAAATTTAAATCGATGAAGTATGGTAGTTTGGGTTATAGAAGGATGGGTAAGAGTAGAGGAAGGGGTGATGATGAGAATTTTAATTAATGAACTTGAGCTTGAATGCTTGAGCACAAGCATTGTCTAAGCGTGGGGGAATTCGATAAAGTACATAAATGATATATAAATTTAGTTATTTTCCTCATACTTTGATTATTTCCAATGGCTAATATTTGCAAATTAATTGAAATTTGTGTTTTGTAGGATAGAAAAAAGAGTTGAATAAAATTGGATACAATTCAACAAATTTTAAAAGAGAAATTGGAGCCCAAGAAATTCACCGACTGATGTGAACTTTTCTTAAAGCGTGGATACGCTTGTTTCGGATGGACAAAAGATGGATTCAAAAGATTGGACACGTGGGCCGGACACGAACTCATGAAGGCTTAGAAAATTTTGAAAGAATGGACTCATTGAGAAGACTTGGGTCACGATGTGAATTCAGAAGAGAGAAAAATAGGTTTGACTTTTGGGGGTCTAGTCATGAGCAAGAAAAAAAAAAACAAAAGAAAACAATTTGAATTTTGGAAATTTCTTAGATGATAAAAATGTGGGCCGTAGGAACAATTAAAAAATGAGGATTGATAATTCATTCAGGGGATGTGAAGACGAAAGACGGCAGAAGGAATTTGGATTCCAGCACAAGGTTTTATTAAAGTTTTGATTCTATGACAATTGTGAGATCGAATTGATTTTATTATATTCTTTGTTCTTAACCTATTCATCTATTTCTTGTGCTTATTAATATTATTGTTCTAATTAATTATTCGATGTGCACGATGTGTAATTGTTGGAATGAATCTACTGCTAGATAGAATTCTAGATCCGTAATTGTTTAGAAATTCTGACCTAAGTGGTAAAATAACAAATTGAATATAATTAAGGTGTTCAATCCATGTTATAGAAATATATAACCTAACTTAAATGGACCGATCGTATCTTTTCATTGGTTAGAATTGGTGGTCTTTCTAGTGCTTAATGTTGTTGATAAATTAAATCCTAAGAACGTTTCTAGGGTTGTTTGTTAGCAAAAGGAAATAATCAACAAGCATCTCTTGGTTATCGAAAAAGTAAGGAAAGATAGGTTATTCGATCGTATTAATAGCCACAACCAATTTAGGGAAAGAATTAGAGGTTTTATATTTGTATCAATGATCAAATGTTGAAATCAATTATGAACTTATACCTTAGGCTGGATATTTATCATATATATTATTTCCCTGTCAACTTGCATTTTGTTAGAAATTTCACTTTTTAAATCGTTTCCCTGAATTTACATTTTGGTTTACTTTATTTTATATTGTTCATCAAGATTAAAACCCCCCTTTTTAATTTAGTTATTTTATTTTTGAAAAATTGAATCTAACCAGTCTCTGTGGATACGACCTTGCTCACCACTATTGCAGTTTTTATATTTTTAGAGCAAGTTTATTATTGTTGGATTCGACACCCACCACAATGCCATGAGACTAGTGAAATTGTGCAAAGAAAAACTTCAGATTTGAGATGGTGAATGAGACTCCTTTTTAGAGATAGTTTGTTCCTTTTGGGTCGAACATGACATTAACATTCCCAACATGAAAGAGATGTTATCCCTTTATCGTTCACGATGCAGCAGCGTAACAACCAACAAATTTGCATAGATCGGAAGAGCGACTTTCACGTGGATTTGTTTTATGTCGTCATTGATATGCAACTTTACCAGTTAAATGGGAGTTTTGTTAGGAATTAAATAATGTATGCACAACAGAAAATTAAATAAATATTCAATTCCTACGTCCAGGATCGACCTTGCATTTTAGAAAGAATTAGTGATAGGAAAAATACTTCTTTGATGAACGCCATATTCTTGAAGTTCTAATTAACTGTTGGATCAATGTTTGTCATCACAGCTATCAAATTGTCCAGCATCTAACAGTAATCTACACGGTAAGATTGGATTTGGAACTCTACAACAATGAACAATTCAAGTTAGATTTTTTGGGAGTATGCTTAGGGTTCTATCAATTTAATGTGTTTGCAAGAAACTGTCAAAATATCCACGTTCTTATCGTTTAAAACTCATCATACAAATTTTCCCCTACGAACCCTAAACACAAGATGTCTATTTATAGTTGTAGGATACAGAATCCTAGTCATACTGGGCTTGCATGGGCCTACAACACAATGGGTCAATTAATTAATTTGACCCGGTTAAACCCGGTCCAACTAATTGGACCTTAAACATCAATTCGATCAATCTCCTGCTTGGACAATATCCTTTCCAAACCACCAACTCTTACCTTTGGGTGTGACCTATTATGCTCCGACTCAAGATGGAAAAAGTCATGATACTATTATTCTAATCCAATTAGAGTAAAATAAATTAAAAACCTATTTTAATTTATCATCGATTTACCCAGATCGAGCAGTTAATGTCATCGTCCAAGATTGACATCTAGTAATTTGTCAAGACAACCTATGTGATGGGAAAGTCACGTAAAATGACAAACCTGTATATGTACGGTTACCATAGAAATATAATCTCTTCATCAACATAACCCAATTGGTTAAGAGATATGGATATGCGTCAATCTCATAACAACTGATTATGCTATTCACCTTAACTCTTTGTCGATCAAACAAAGTTATGATGAATCCTTTTCAACTCATAACTTCAACCTGACAGAGGAATTTATATAAGCCAAAGTAGGTGAAAAGTAGATTATAATCTCCTATTATCCATGTGTGATGAATCCTCATTTTGGATACTCATAACCTTTATGAAACTTTCTATTCTTTGGTACCCTCAAGTCAAATGACCAATTCCACAACAGTCTATTAGAGATCAACCATTGATGCTTGGATAATTTACTATGTGGCATCTCTATGCGGGTCACCTAATGCATTTTCAACTAACAATGCACCCATGCCTCTATTCAGATGTCCCTATATCCTAACTCGTGAGAGCAGTTACTTTCTTCATAAGAAAAAAATGCAACACATGCTAGTTTATCCCCAATAATGATATTAGTGTCCCATTACTACATTGATAAGGGATAATTTAAGAATAAGTATATAACTTGCATCTCACAATCACAACCTAATGAGGACTGCGTCGGTATATTGACCCTGATTCCACAACTAGATGGAGTCACTCAAGAAAGCTAAAAACCAGTAAAAATGGATAGATGTTAGTGTCTCATTACTACATTGACAAGGGATAATTTAAGAATAAGTATATAACTTACATCTCACAGTCATAACCTGATGAGGACCGCATCAGTATATTGACCACCGATTCCACGACTAGATGGAGTCACTCAAGAAAGCTAAAAAAGGGTAAAAATGAATAGATTTTATCTTGAACTCAAGAAAATCCAACTTAAGAAAACTAGGATAAATATCATAACCCTCAAGAGTAATGAAATCAAGCACTCAAGATATATGATAAACACTCAAAGAGATTCACCCTTGAAATTGTTATGTGTGTTCTAAACTAGGGTACAAACACAAGAAATGAGGAGAAGAAATTCTCCAAGGTTGAATTCTCATTCAAATGATTTTCATGTTCAAAGTTCCATACAATGGTGTTTTTGAGGGCTATATATACTATCATACATGTTAATATCAAATTCAGCCTATGACTCAACAAACAATATTTGTATTCGCGGGAAATTTGTATTCGAATCGGTTTGAGTAGTTAATGTGTAAGACAAGAAATGTTTGCAATAAATGGAAGAGAGTAAATGTGCCAAAGACAAGAAGAATGAGATTTTATTTGGGTCTCTACCTTTTTCGGCTTCAATCACTCTATTTATAGTGTAAACTTGCCATTTGCATGGGAACAATGACTGCACGCATTTAATGCTAGACCCGCAAGAATGACATATGGGTCAAATCGGCTGAGGTTAACCCTTCACTTTTGACTAACGGCTATCTAAGCCATGCATGGGAGGGGTAACTACCCTTCACATTTAATGTTGAAGTCCAATAAGTCATAACTGACAAGATTTCCCATGTGGGTTCCTAGGATGCTGTTTAGGTGACAAGTCTACTAGGTTGCAGAGGTAGATTGGGGAGCTATGAGCTCGTGGACGTAGAGGCTAGACGTCCTGAACCCCAGCAACGCATAGAAGGGAGATTCGTCCCTGAGGTCACTGGAATGGATTTCTACGCCTTTTGGTCGTCTGGTAGCCAGGTCATTAAGTTGGGTGAGGCTCTCAGGGGCCTGTTTCCAAAACCTTACAACTATGGACTATAGTTGACCTTTGACCGTTGTTGACATTGGCGACCTAGTGGCTACAAAATGCCCCCTCAAAGCAGTTGTTCTTGGACCTCAGGGTTAGTAGTCTTGAAGTTATGCTGGCAACTTTCTTGTGAGATTTATTTGCCTGAAGTTGGGCCCTTTTAATTTCAAAACGATTGGTATGGCACACTTTGCCACATGTCGATCATCTAATGTTCTAGGAATTTAAAGGCAGTGATCATTATTTCAACCGATGCCTCTTCGTTTCCCAATGTCACATACACGGCAGCTGTCTTTTTACCTTCTCGCATTTTCACACTTTCATTTTTATTAGCCTATTTATACCCTTTCCTCCTTACTTTCTCTTCCCTTCGCCTATGTATTCTGTAATCAACTTTCAAAGAGATTTCGGCTGCCAGCTTTTTAAAGCTTTCCTTTTTCACGCCCAAATTTTCAACATAGTTTTCAAAGGCTTTGCGATACCCTCAGTGTAAAGGTAACTATTCTTCTTTTTGTTTCTTGGGAATTTTTTTGGTTCCCTGATTAGCATTCAGAATCTGTGAGGACATCGTGAAACAGAGGGTAGAGAGAGTTTTCCTTGGAGGAGAGGCGTAGAAAAAGGAGTTGTGGAGATATAGAAAGATCCACGAATGAGGAGACGGCTGGGCGGTGCCAGAACCAGTGTCGGAGGTCCAGTTCGAATGGATTGATGACGGGAGTGAGGAAGAAGATGATGAGGATGAGGTGAGTTCTAGTGGGAGGCCTCTGGTGGCGGTGATTCGTGATAAAGACCGGCCGTGGGTGTGTAAGCATATTCCTTCGAAGGTGAAGGAGAATGATCTGAATGTGTTACGACAAAACTATTGTGTTTCTGACCGCGTAGCACTCTGGGTCCCCTATAAGAGGAGTAGGCTCACTGTCCCTCAAGGGGGTGCATAGCAACGAGCACGAGGATTTTTGAGGTTGTTTTTTGTGTTCCAATTCCACGTCCTGTCACTGGGCTACTAAGGTCTTGGGGAATTGCCCCTTCTCAAATTACTCCTACGAGTTGAAGGACCATAATTGAGGTCCTTTCTCTCTGGCAGCGCAAAGGCTGGAGATACCCAAGCCTGAAGGACTTTAACCCATATTATGTGCTGAAGGCCTCGCCACCCTGGAGATGATGGTTTCATATAGTTGCTCGACCTAAGGCTTGAACCTTAAACCTTTGGGAAACCTAGTGAAAGGGGCGTTTAAGTTTGGCTCCAGCTGGAAAGAGAGTTGGTTCCGGGTAGAAGGTGAGTGGAAGAGCCTGCTGAGTCCAGGCGATGAGGACACGAGCATCCCCACGAGCTACATGGAACCCATTAAGCATGTTTTCAGTAGAGCTTTTTCCGCGAGCTGACAAACTGACAGTTAGCTATATTTTCTTTCCTGTTAGGTATTGAACGAGGTCGACCGTTGACTTTGCCGTTTAGGGATCAAGTAGAGATTGTCGCTGAAATACCAGAACATCACCGCCACGTACGAATTTGATGGATGAGGACTTTTTGATCAGCACCGGCCTACTTATTCTCAGGACCGAGCATATTTCCATATATCCCAACAACTGTAAGCTGCTGCTGTCCCTGCAGGTTTATTATTGCTTTTCCAACGACTTGTTTTTGAAGATCTAAATGACCTGACACTTAGCGCCTATTTTTAGGGAAAAAATATTTTTCCAAGTGCCAAAGGCGGTCTATTCGTAAGGCCGATAGGAAAAGAGCTGTGTGGGAGAAAAGGAAAGCTGCACACGACAAAGTCGAAGAGATGAGGACTGAGGCTTTGAGAAGACAAGAAGAGAAGAAAAAGCTGAGGCAGGACAAGGCCACTGGAAAAAGGTCTATAATAGCTGATGATACTGTCGTCTCTGAGCGACCTGGTAAACGACAGTGAGCCATCCTAGAGCCCTCGGCCAACTCTCCCCCAATAGCTCATGTGTCCCTTGTGGCCAACGAGGAGTGACCTAATAAGGGGCCTCTTGATATGTTGTGTAAGGACCTTTATCTCTCGGTGGATCCAGCTCGCTTGGCAGAGCTGGAGAAATTGCAGGGCAACAAACCAAAGGCTCTGCTCAAGTTCAATTTGGCCAAGAAAACTCTTTTGGCCAGCATCCTGGGAATGCCCAGGACCATTACAGACACCATGAACAACGTGGCGCGAGGTTGATTTAAGAAGTGGGAAGTCTTTGCTGCTAGTTCGATAATGGGGGAGCTCCTGCAAACCAGCGCGGCGATGCGAGCTCGGTCGGTTATCTTGGATAAGTATGTTATAGCTCGCGTGGGGCGCTTTATTGGGGAGAAGAAGAAGCTCTTCGACCAAGTGACTGAGGCCAACAAGGCTAAGGAATAGGTGGACTTGGCTCTTAGGGAGAAAGAGCAGGAACTTCATGTTTCCATAGGGAAATCGGCTGATCTATGGATCGAGCTAGAGGCCTGGAAAAAGAAGCACGAGGACCTGGAGACTCAGCTGCGACAGAGAGGTCAAGCCACGAGCAGGCCCTAAGAGAAGTTGAGAGTAGGGCTACCGTCAACGAGCTCGTTCGATACAAGAAGGCAGTTGCAAGGTATAAGGCCTCTAAAAAATACAAGAGTGCTAATGCTGGCGTTTACTATGAGACGACGAAGGAGATCTTTGAGGAGGTCGTCAGGAAGTGCCTTGAGTGTGACTTGGTCTTGCTCAAAAAGCAGGTTGCCAAACTGAAAGAAGATTGCGGCTATGTGAGCTTTGATGAGGAAGAGGAGGAGGTTGAAATTATATCTCAGTAAGAAACTCCTGCTCCTACTGGAGAGGGGGCCGAGGTGCCGGCTCCTATCAGGGAAGAGCTCGAGATTCCTGCTCCAAGTGGAGAGTGTGTAGAGGTGCTACTCCTGCCGCAGAAGTCTAGGCCACTGCTCCTACTGGGGGAACATGGTTGCGTCCTCTGAGGGCCACGCTTAAAGTTTTTGTAATCTAGCTCCTTTTGCTATCTGTACTTTTTGATGAATGAAATAAAATTTTTCCAACTGTTAGCTCGTTTGTGTTAAAACAACTTACCATTGGTCATTCCTGTTTAGCGAAGAGCTCGTTCTCGCTTAGGCCTATTCGTACAAAGGCCCAAACGAATTCTAGGCCAAGTGTTAGGACGCCTTAACAAGAAGCTAGTTCTAGTCTTAGGTCACGTGTACGTTGGTATAGTTGATTAAGGGTTTATCCAAGTGTGGCCCCGTTTGACCAGTAGTTTGTTTTGATTTGTTTTAGCTTTGAACTTTGGGCAACTTGCCCCCAAGCACTAGGTCGCTTAGCAAGGATCTTGTTCGAGCTTTGGTAGCAGAACTTTTTACTTGAGCACAAAGTCGTGGACTAAAAGCTTGTTTTAGTCATTGTTTTTGAGCAAGTAAGGTGAATCTTTTTAGGCGATGTGAGGTCGCTGGTTAAAAGCTTGTTTCAACCTTGGTTGCAAACCCTTTTACTTGACTGTTGCAGATCTGCCATATGTTCGCATTGAAGGAAGTATCTCATAAGAGAAATAGACATTTGTCATTTGAGATATCAACTGTTAGGTTGCAAAATAATTGCTTTGAAAATTTTGAGCTCGCATGAGCATGTTAATTTATCAGCCCATGACCTGATAGTTTATAATATAAAAGGTCGGAGACTATGCAAAATTTAGAGTTGGTACCCGGCTTTCATCATTTTCCTTTTTTTTTTTTTTAGCGTTCAACCTTCCACGGGTGTGTCAACTTTGTCTCCTATACGTTTCTTATTTAGCATAACGATTTTGACCACCACGCCTAGGGGGATTCTTCCCCTTCAAGGACTGGGTAGAGGTTTTCATCGGTCCTTCCTATGATCGGCCTTTGCTATTGTTGCTCCAGCTTGCATGTTGGTGAGGACACTGATATTTTGACAAGAATGTTGCTGGGCTCTTGTTGGGCCGGTCTAGGAGGTTGGTTACCGAAACTCTTGTCCAAAAGGGGCGCCGTTCGAGACATTCTTAGTATGCTCGAGGAAGCGATGGTCATGGTTGTTAAACCAACCATGGGAGTTTCTGCGGGCTCTCTTGTGGTTGAGGATGGATGGGCTTTCTTGATGACCTCGGCAAGGCTAAGTTTAAGGGCGTTCTATCGCTAAGGTAAAAATCAGGAGCCTTCCCAACTGATGCTTAAGTGCAGAATTTCCAAACAACGGATAGGTTGCCCCAGCGTACTTCGACTGGAGAGGAGTCAATCTGTCAGAGGATGCCGCCTTGTTGACTTTGGGTAATGAGTGATTTTTGCTATTAGGGGCCAGATGGTTTCCTTGGCTTGCGCATATGAAGTTAGGTCGCTGGTGGCCTGATCTCTTCAATCCTGGCCTAATGCTTTCTAGTCGGTTGATTTTGATCTTACCGTTCGTTTTGGTTCTTAACTTTACCCCTTCAACCTAGGGGTTAAGTGTACGAACTTCCGGCGAGGCAGTTGTGTCCTCGGCATAATCTAGGTTGCACTCTCTTGCTGCTTGTCAGTCGCCTCGCACGATGGCCCTCCCATAGCAGGTAGGAAATTTCAGGACATGATGGTAAATTGAAGTCGCGGCCCTGAGCTTGTTTAGGATTGGGCAGCCCAAAATGGCATTATGCTTCGAAGACACATCTACAATGATGAAATCCGCCATTATCCTTCTTATGCAAGGCTTGTCTCCTAATTTCACGAGGAGTGTGATCTGACCCTTGGCTTCCACATAATCCCCGGTGAAACCTTGGAGCTTGGTCCCATAAGGCTTTAGACTCTTTTGGTCTATTTTCATCTGCTAGAAAGTTCGTTAGTAGATAATGTTCAGGGTGTTGCTGTTGCCCACCAACGTCTTATGCATGGTGTTGCCGTTGCCCACCAACGTCTTATGGATTTTAACACCTGAAACCGGCATGGTAATGACCAAAGTGTCCGCGTGGAGGTGTAACACGTCGTAGGCATCTTCATTACAAAATGAGAACGAGCTGGTTCTAGAGACGGGGGTTGTTCTGTGAGCAGGTGGTAGCAATTCTGGGCTTCTCTTATGAGACCTTGCCTTTGTCTCTTGGAACACTCCATACCGTGGTTTCTACCAGATCGGAAGAGCGTCGTGGAGGTCGGTTATGTGGGACTTAGATGTTGAGGTCCATGTAGGGACGAGCTTGTCGGTCCTGCCTTTGGTGATTTGCTACGTATTCACTCAGGTATCCCCGTTCGATTAGCTTCTCAATCTCAGGTACTTGTGGTACTTGGATTGATCAGCATCCTTCAACGTTTCTTTATAGGCCTTGCCTTAGGCAAAATCGGATCATTCTGCAGGATGTTAAAGATATGCCCAATAGAGGCGTTAAGCTTGGTAAAGGGCCTAGACGAGCTCAGCAGCTTCTCGCTTCTTCACATATCCTTTTTGACTTTTTGGTCCTTCTTCTCATCCTTTGGTGGTTTTTCAGACCACGAGCTTCCTTCAATGGCTTTCTCAGCACTTATGTATTTCTCAACTTTCCTCAGAAGCTCTTTATAGGTGCTTGGGAGGTCTTCGTACATGGCCAACTGA
>CAVNYN010283878.1:0-12299 GCA_963692815.1 Nyctanthes arbor-tristis | reverse complement strand
ATATTCTTGTCAGTGTGAATCTTTTCCAACTGTAGAAGCTTTTCATTAACTGTTTCACGAATCCAATGATATCTGACATCAATGTGTTTGGTACGAGAATGATACATAGAGTTCTTACTCAACTCAAGAGCACTCTAACTGTCACAATAAATGATGTACTCACTTTGCTTCAACTTGAGCTCCTCAAGAAACTTTTTCAACCATATCACCTCCTTTCCTGCTTTAGTGATAGTAACATACTCAGCCTCTGTTGTAGACAAAGCTACGTATTTTTACAACTTAGACTGTCAAGAAACTACTCCCCCTACAAAAGTAAACAAGTATCCAGATGTAGATTTTCTGTTGTCAAGAGTTAGTCATATTTGACTGGTCATAATCACCTACTCTGTTTGTAGTAAACAACTCAATATTTCTGCAAACATGGTATGAGGCACCACTGTCAACATGTCACTCAGTAAGAGGGTCTCCAACATGCAGGCATTGACCCACTCCGCAAGAGAGTACATCACTAGTCACCACACCTACAGTATTTTCATCCTCTTTATTTTGATTATTACCTTCCTTCTGCTCTCTCAACCAAATCCTACAATTTATTTTATAATGACCCTCTTTACCGCAATGATAACAAGTCTTCTTATCTTTTGATTTGGACCTGCCTTTAGACTTGCTGTGACGCATTTGCCCTTTGTTCTTGCTTATTCCTCTGTGATCATCTGAAACAAGAGCCAATGTATTATCTGAACCCACATGCAAACCTAAAGATTTCCTCCTGATTTCCTCATTCTGTAAACTGTTCTTCACAGAATCCATAGATAACACACCATCTGAACCAGAATCACTAATAGTCACAACAAAAGTCTCCCAACTGTCTGGCAAAGAACTCAAAAGCAGTAATGCCTTTAATTCATCCTCAAGAGTCATTCTCATTGTCACCAACTGATTCACAACATTCTAAAAATTATTCAAGTGCTCTGTCACTCTCGTACCGTCCTTATATTTCATATTGACTAAGTCTCTGATCAGAAAGGACTTTCTGGCTGTAGTTTTCTTCTCAAACATAGACTCCAATTTAGTCCACAATTTATTTGCATCTGTCTAATGTGCCATATGATGAAAAACAATATTATCCACCCACTGCCTTATCGTCCCAATAGTTTTCCTGTGCAGTTTCTGCCAATCCCTATCTTCCATATCTTCCGGTTTAGAATCATCACCATCAATAGGATCATGCAAATCCTTACAGTAAAGGATATCCTCCATCCTAGGTTTCCATGTCACTCAATTGTGATTGGTAAGTCTGATCACAGCACTACCAACTGAGTCATCCATTTTAATCCACATAATTGAACTTGTCTCTGATACCACTGTTGAAAATTTAACCAATTTTCCTAAGCCCGTGTGATTAAAATAGGCAATCAATATATTAAACAATAATATATGTGCGAAAATTTAAATAATACCAGGAATTATTTAACGTCGTAAAACCCTCCAATAAGAAGGGAAAATCGACGGGGCAAATCGACAACTCCACTATCACCAAATAATAATAGGAATACAATGTTTATCTTCTCAAGATTATCGCCCTAAATCAAGAGGTAATCACACATTACCACAATCACGCAACACCGTCAAGAACAATATTCTTGACACCACAAATTACTCATCTACAAACAATAGATGGAATCTAATAATCAATAACAAGAGATGAGAAAAATATCACCTAACCTGTTTCAAAAATTAACTTGAAGAAACTACCACTTGAAGAAGACGAACACCAACTCAAATGTCCAAAAAACCGTTTCAAGCGACGACAATCAAAGTGGCTGAATTTTCTTCCTAAAATCTCTTCGATTCCCGTGCGTGAATATCGTATTTGTTTCGTGTGTCCTTTTTTTTTTTTTCCTTTTTTCGTGTCTTTTGTTTCCCTTCTCCCTGTCCGTTTACTTGGATTCTCTTTTTGCCGCCTATCTCACACATGCATCAACATATATATATATATAGAGTGCCTTAAACCTAATTTAATTTGACTTAGAATTTCATGTACCTCAAAGCTTTTAATTTTATTCAACCAAATTACATAATTCATCATCCAACTTTTTTCTTATTTTAAGTTGGGTATCATCATGGGCTGGACTTTTATACGCCCAACAATGCATGACTCTTGGCCATGGATGATTCATGTTATCTTTTGCCAATTGAAGAATTCTATTTGGACCAAAAAAAAGGTGGACAACAAGTTTCACAACATAGACATGTTGCCTATATGATTACCATGGATTTAAAAGTGACATGATGTGTCAAGAAATATGATTATGCTATGTGTATGTTTTGTTAATTTTTTTTTTTTGTTTTTTTTATTTTTGCAAATTGCAAAACTCTTTGTGGAATAGGATAAATTTTAGTCCAAAAATTAAAAAGAAAAAAGAAAAGATAGTCACATTTGTGGTAAGTAACAAAATTTTGTAATATTATTATGCGAGAAATTGTGGTCCAAAAATTGGGACATATATATCGTGTACGTGACTACGCAAACAAAAATGAACGAAGCCACTTGAATATAATGGTATGCACACAATGGATGGCATATGTAATAGCGTATTGTGGTCACATATGTTATCTAAAGTTATGTGAAAAATTGTCGTCAAAAAATCAGGACAAATACTAATTACCGTATCGCGTATGTGGCTAAGAAAACAAAATGGATAAAACCACTTGAAAGTAATGAGATGCACAATGGATGATATATAATAAGGTGACGATAAGTGATGTTTACTAATATTAAAGTAATGCAACAAACCAAATAAAAATTTCTTAATAAATATATATCGTGTGATTCATTATATATGTTAACCATGGTGTTTATAGGATGATATATTCAACAAATTAAATAACTACAACTACTTTCCATCCTGCAAAGATAGCCCAGCTATGACGTTGCTAATTTTCAAGCTCAAGGACTGATTGGTTTGGGACAATTCTAAGGGATGAGAAGGAGAAGTCGTTAGCTGTAGAACGAAGAATTGAAAGGACTGTCGTTCTTTTCTTTCTTCTTTTTCCCCTCTTTTCGTAGGGGAAGCAGCTGCAAGGACCATTTTTTGTTTTTTGTTTTTTTTAATGCCAAAGAATCTAGGTCCATTGGCCTTCAAGAAGCTATAAGCTGGGTTAAAATCTCTTAATTCATCACTAGCCATCTTTGAAATCAATGCTAAACAAGTTGTCGACGGGAAATTGGACAATTCGGACTATGGAGCTATTATTGTAACAATAATGATTGTAAGGCTTTTCTCAATAATAATAATAATAATAATAATAATAATAATAATAATCCCTCCGTTCCCACAAAGATATTCCCCTATTCCTTTCTTGTCTGTCTCAAATTATATTCCCCCTTCCTTGCTTAATTTTTCAGTTTTCAAAAATACCCTTATTTATGGTGTATGGTAATTAACAACAAATAAGATATATAGTGAAATATTAAATTAAAAGACATATTAGGAAATACATTATTAAATTATATATTTCCAAAAATAATAATTAAACTTCCTTAATCTATGTAAAAAATGAAAAGCGAAATATCTTTGTTAGACGAGGAGGAGGAGGAGGAAGAAGAGGAATAATAATAATAATAATAATAATAATAATAATAATAATTGTAAAAGGCGAAGCAGCTCTTAAATTAGTCAAGATTGCTTTGTCATGCATGCGTCATGCACTATGGTTCCTCAATATCTAGGCAGAGGCGTCTAGGATGAAGTAATAAGGGGAGCTTACAATTTTTTTTTAAGAATTATTCTGTTGTAGAAAATGAGCGAAAAGGTTAGAAAATAATAAATTTTACCTTTCAATTTGTATATATTTGAGACGCTATCAAATTGAACAATAGAATAGGTTAAAACAAAAGAGTGTAATACAAATATTTTACACAATTGTAAGTCATACAACTTTCTCAAATTATATAAAAACAACATAATGATGCAAGCATAAGGTGGAGTTAGACTTTGAAATGGAAGATAGATTATAAATTAAACTTACAATTAGCCTTGCGGAGCCCATTGTTTAATATTTTTTATATCTCTATTTTCTTTTTCATAATATGCATCATAACTATTCACCAACTCTTCAAAATATATAGCATCAAGAGCCCACTTCGGTGATTAAGAAATATAACTCGCAAATAAACCAAATGAGATATTCATTATGAATTATATTTCTTGAACCTATTTCAAGTATTCACTTTTAAATCACTATTACGAGCACATTGTTTAACAATTTTACAAATTGTCATATGTGTTATTGAAATAGGCCTTGAGAATATTTCAAATTAGTAACGAGAAGTTATCTAATATGATAGTTGGAACTTAAAATTGATCTAAGAAAGTAGCCAATAAAATAGAAACTAATTAAAAAATATTTCTTGAATACTTTTTAGGATTGGTGGGCTTGAGCCCACCATGCCCATATGCTAGATCCGCTGCTGTATCTAGGGGCCTCGTTGATGTACAATCCCATTGATTTGGAGTACGAATAAACTTTCTCCTTCCGAGAAAATTGTTGGAAAAGTAGCATTTATGGACAATTTTCCTCGTATACCCCTTTTTCATTTACTATTCTACATTAGTTCTATCTTGTTCACTAATAACAATACATATTAAATATGAATATATATGAAAATTAAAAAAAAAATTACTTAATGGACTATAATTTGAGACGAGAAATAAGAAATGAATTGTGAAATACCTTTATACGAACGAAAGAGTATTTTAAAATCAATATATTCATAAAATTAACGTATACTGATTTGATGACTTTCGATCAGTCAACGCCGCAGGGCCGCCACGCGCCATCAATCTACGCATCGCGGGAAACGTGTGAAAAACTTATAATATCAATTAAAGTTTAATGAAGACAAATATGGCCGTGGCATATATGAAGTCACGCGGAGGTGCCATAGCAGTAGTGAAACAAAAGGGTCAAGCAGTGGAATTCTGGAACACAGAATATCTTAGTGGGTTGAGGAATTACGCACGTCTTGGTATATCTTATTTGCCAGCGTTGGTAATGGGATTATTTTTGGTGGTTAATTTGGGAGATTGGAATGATTAAGGACCAAATGCGGATTGTAGTAGAATAAATTTAGATAGTATAATATAATTAAGAAGCGAGATTATTTGTCAAATTGATAGGCAAGTGGAACCGTCTTGAAATATATTGGTGTCTTCAATATGGACCACTAATAAATATTATCGACTGGTATAACTTTCGCGATGAGCTTCCGCTTATTTGTCATCAAGAATTTATGAACAAAATGAAACGATTAACTAAGTAAATACCAATTTATTAATCAATGTTATAATCTTATGAATTTTACTTCTACTTATACGCACGGACCACCAATAAATAAGTAAACAAATAAATTTGGGCAACAATATAATTGTGTATATTCTTGTATGTTGTTTGGATTTGGTTGGGGGAGGGAAGAAATTAAAGAGGTGTCATGCCATTTGGTGTGTTTTTTGTTCATTAGCAATAAACGTTATACCGGAACCGGACATGCACAAGCATGATGTATATTTGCCCCCATAAAAAAGGGAGTGAAATTTTGGCTTCTTGAAATCGAGACCTAAGAGAATTTTGTTAAAATAATAGAAAACAAATTTCGAGAGATCTGAAATAATGCCACATCTCACCACTTTGGTGAAAATAAAGTACTCCAAGGTGTCAAAATTTGATAATATTGGCTATGATATTAATATAAACTACGTACATGAAAGCAGAAACCAGAATTCATTACGAGTTAATACTAAATTACTAATTATTAAGCATGGCTACAAGTTCCACATTGTGGTCCCCAAGCAGGGTTCTATCGGTCATGAGTTTATTCAGCGTAGGCTCGAGGCCTACAATTTATTTGTAACAAACATTGCAAAGCCAGGAGAATATTAGCTACAATTTATTTATAACAAACATGATTTTGGAAGATTCAAAACCGAGCAGACTTGACTCGGTTCTGAAACCCAACTCGACCTGAGTCAACTCAGGTTGACCCTGGTCAGGCCGGTTCTCGATTTGGGCCATAGAACGGCCCAAAATTAAAAAACAAAATCGGCCTAATATCGAGAAAAGGCCCAATTCGTGGCCTATACAATACAATTCACACCCAAAACCCTAATAACTCATTAGTCATTACTATGAAGCCAAAGGATTCATTCACACAACAATACAACATCACACACCATTTCCTTCTAGCCCTAAACTCTCTTGTCTCCCCAAAATCCAAATCATGAAGAATTAAAGTAGCGGACGGCGGTAGCAACAAGCGGCGGCGGCAGGTAGAACCACCAACGCAAAACGGCAGCAGCAGCGCCACCAGCGCGGAATGGCAGTGGAGTTGGAGTGGTGGCCTTGGCGGAATGGAGGGTCGCAGCAGCGGAACGGAAGACGGTGATGACTAACGACGACATTCATTGGAGGATTGGGAATTGATGGTCTAAGGTTTGAGTTGTGATTTGTCTTTGCCAATGAAATTGAGTTGTCAACTTGTGAGTTGTGATTGTAATTGTGAATGTAAATTGAGATTTGAAGTTCTAGCCTCTTGGGTTCATGAATGAGTGAGAGTGTAGTTGGTTGGCCTTGTGTGAAACTCTGATGAAATTCTCCTTAAAACTAAAATATCAAGAATTAAAGGCAATTTTACGGCAAAAAAAATAAAAATAAAAATAAAATAAAACATCCGGTTGATTGTAGCAACCCGACTCGGTTTTACCGAGTCCGGTTAAGAGGTTTGACCCGGGTTTCACCGAGTCAACCGTAACCGACTCGACCCGGTCAGGTTCACCTTATCCCCAACGTGCGGTTGACCCGTTTACTGTAGCAATCCGACCTGACCCATTTCGGGTCGGTTGAGTCAGTTTTGGTGGTTTTCCGGATCGTATGCCTAGCTCTAGTTGTAAATCATTATTGTATTTAGTGAATGACTATTGTAACCCTAAAATCTTAGACTTGTGCATATAAATATATGGCTTCTGTTCTCATAATGATATACAATTAATGAGTTTTATCTTTAATTTTTCTCTTTATTTTTCTGTTCTTTTCTTCAATTTATAACAAATTTGGTAATATGTAGTCTCATTGATGATATTGTTACCTATTTAGCACGTGTGTTCATGTGAATCATTTATATCAAACTCAAAACCCATTGTATGCACTCATGCACGCACGAACCTTTATTATTATGTTGTTTAGTACTATTTGTGATATTATATATGTATAATTATTACATTATTTAAAGCCTAGAAATATAGATATGATTGAATATAGTCATGTTTCTGATGCAGGTGGAAGCTTGAACGAATGAAATAGTTCAAATACAATTCGTTGATCCCGCGAATACCCGAATTATAATAACCTTCAACTATTCATTGATTCATCAAAATACCGAATAATTGGAACGATTGAGAACCATTTCAATGTTATAATTTCATAATCAAATTCAGCTTCCCTTCCTATAATGCAAACGATGACTTAAATAACAAAATAAAACCTTAACACTATACTAATGGGCTGACTTAGAACAAAAGAAATCTATAATGGACCTTCTGGAATATTCCTCCATCATTTCCCCAGGGTCGAGAAGATTCGCCCTCAAATCTTGATGTAGAACTTTGTCCCTTAGGCCGCTGGCTGGTCATCTCCAACAACTCCATTTGTTGGGGCTGCAATGCAACCATACTTTTTGTCAACAAGTCGATTTGTTGATGGATCTGAACCATATCATTCCTACTAATCTGTCAGGTCAGCAGCATCAGCATCTTCTTGAAGCGTAGACTGGGCTCTGATACCAACTGATGTAGGCGGAAGCGTGAACGAATGAAATAGTTCAAATAAAATTCGTTGATTCTGCGAATACCCTAATTATAATGACCTTCAACTATTCGTTGAGATCGGAAGAGAATATCGAATAATTGGAACGATTGAGAACCATCTCAATATTATATGGAGGATCATATGGAGGATCAAACAAAAAATAAAACTCGCTACAAAAGAAACTCAAAGCACAAATTTACCAATGATTGTGATCCTTCAACTTTAGTAAAACATATATAAATTAGATGCACATGTTTCCAACGTAGGACGCGTCTTATTTTACCTTTTAACTTGTTCGTCGATTAAATATAATAATATAGATGTGCATAAGTACATATTTGCAAAAATAGCTTTTGTGTAGTGTGATATTCAAGCTGCTCCAAGAAGCTCAACAATGAAGTGCATTCGTCCATACATATGTTGTAGAAAGTTTCTCGAGACCACTTAAGAAAGCCTATTTTAGAGAAGGATCGTCCCGTCCTCAACAAGTTTTGACATCTTTAAATGGCCGTGTAGAGTTGATCATGAGCAAGAGCTAGATATTGAAAAGTTCTTTGTTTTTTAATTTCTTTAATATTGCATAGATTGTAGATAAATATCGGGGTAATTTTATTTTATTAATTATTAGTATTTTTTTTGACAAATCAATACTGGGGTAAGAAGATTTAAAGATGTAATTACTAAATTATATCCGCATCTTTAATTTCTATTATCCTACCAACCAATTAATTTGACATATATTTTTGTGAAAATTTTCAAGCACCTCTAGGAGGCCCAGAGGTGCCATAGCAGTAGTGAAACAAAAGTGTCAAGCAGTGGAATTTTGAAAAGGCAGATGAACATAGAATATCTTGGTGGGTTGAGGAACTGCCCACGTCCTGATGTATCTTATTTGTCAGCGTTGGTAATAGGATTATCTTTGGTGGTTAATTTGGGAGCTGGAGATTGTTCAGGATCAAATTCGGATTGTAGTAGAATAAATTTAAACAGTGTAAGAAGTGAGATTGATAGGTAAGTGGAACCGTCTTGAAGTGTATTGGTTGTCTTCAATATGGACCACCAATAAATATTATCAACTGGTATAACTTTCGCGATCAGCTTATTTGTCATCAAGAATTAATCAATGAAATGAAATGATTAACTAAGTAAATATCAATTTATTAATCATGTTATAATTCTAATGAGTTTTACTTCTAGTTTATATTCTGGTTCATAACATATGAAGCACGGACCCAAAAAAGGAAACAATAGAATTTGAGCAACAATATAATTGTGTAAATTCTTGTATTTATTTATTATTATTATTTTTTTTTATTTTTTTTTTTGTGTGGTTTTTTCGGGGCGAGATGTCATGCCATTTGGTGTGTTTTGTGTTCATGAGCAATAAGCAATATACCGGCCAGAACCTAACATGCACAAGCATGATGTAAATTTGCCCTCATAAAAAAGGTAGAGAAATTTTGGTTTCTTGAAAACGAAACCTTAGAGAATTTTGTTAACATAATAGAAAACAAATTCGAGAGATCTAAAATCATGCTCACATCTCACTACTTTGGTGAAAATAAAATAGTACTCCAAGATGTCAAAATTTGATAATATTGGCTATGATATCAATATAAGCTTCGTGCATTAAAACAGAAACCAGAATTCCGTCCGAGTTAATACTAAATTACAAATTAAACATGGCTACAAGTTCCGCAGTGTAGTCTCCAAGCATAGTTCTACCGATCATGAGTTTATTCAGTGTAGACTCGAGGCTTACAATTTATTTATAACAAACCTTTGCAAAGCCAGGAGAATATGCAGCCTCATCGAGCATTTTACTGCTGATCGCGTTCAGTCCGAATAGGCTACTCTCTGGGCACTGACATAGGGCAAGGCCAACTCATGGCAGCAAGAGGACCATGCATTCGTCATATCTGCTTAAGCAAATTAAAGTAGTAAGTTAATAACACTAGCTAGTATTTTCATTGTCCATTGATTAATTATATATGCTATTGTTATTTAGTATAATATATGCATGAGCGCCTGCATATTTTACCGAGTTCGAACCAGTAAATTAAAACCTCAAACCGCAAATTAAAATGGATATTAAGTTCTAGTAGTGTGTGCAAAAAGGAACGTGTGATAAATTATGAAAGAATTATTTTACGATGAGTTACCTGTGAAAAATTGTGGTTCAAGATCATATCATCTTACGTCGATGATTCTCTTTTGCAGAATTGGATAAACTCTATCTAGTATACGTACAAGAGAACACGTGTTAAATTAATGTTAACAACATGTTTATGTACACGCCAAAATAGTACAAATGGTCCAAAGTCTCTCAAACATAATGACTGATTGAGGAACGTTGTGATGTGGATTTTCTGGTCAGAGGTAAGACTCATTACGTGACCTTCTTTTTCTTGTGTACATTTTTTTTTCACTCCGATAAAATTGTAACTATAAAAAAACCTACACGACGCTCTTCCGATTTAAAATTGAAGGAGACAAATGTTGGTGAATTCGCGTCTTGAGTATAGTTTGTACTCAGTTTTCTTATTTTGTCTGGCGATATTTGGTATGCCGTATATCATCTGAATTTACACTTCATTCAAAAGTTAAGAAAGCTAGATTTTCTGTAGTTTAGATTTATGAAAGTTATATTTTTTTGGAAGAATGTGTGGTGTGAATGTAAAGAAAAATTATTGAAAAGTATGAGATTTAATTTTTTTTAGAGAATGTGTGGTCGAGATTAGAAGTTAAGTTTGAGTTATTGGCCAACATTTAATTTTAGATAAAGCACCCATAACAAGATCTCAATTTATAACAAAGTCGATCTACATTCATAAGAGTATCTATATTGATAGTGTTAAATTGGGATGTTAGTGGAGTTGTTAGTTAATAGTTCAAAAAAGTACCTACATTGGTAGTGTTAAGAAAATTGTTAAGAGAATTTTTTTGTAGTGAGTTGTTAACTTTAGCAATAATTTTAGCACTTTGCCAAAATTTAATGTCTATAAAAAAAATCTTTTTTTTACCTATTTAATCAAGTTAATTTGACCAATAGTTTTTGACAATCATGGGGCCACTTGAATAGATTTTAGTGATTTTGTTTAACACTACTATGACACTCTAATAGTTATTAAATTTAACTTATATATGCGTCATTTAGCAACAATTTAAAATATACTTTTTACTTATGTGGATATCTAAAATTAACAACACCAATATGGATGCTCTAAACTATCTAGTTTCTATAACTAGCTCAATTATTTATCTTGTCAAACATAGAAAAAAAGTGAACGGATGACGACTTTTTACATATAAAAATAATACAAGATCGCATTTTTAGAGATAAACGCAATCTTTCAAGGATATGGTGCAAAATCAAGAGGAAATTTCTCCAAATAATTAAAAAAGATCAATCATGATTGTTTTAACCACTGTTCTTGGACGTGCATGTAAAATATGTATGTGTTCTGAGAATCCTGACATGAGTACCTTTTTTTACTCTCTCTATATATACATATATATATATATATATATATGTACACACACACACATATATAGACACACACATTGTTATCTCAATATGAATGAATTTGAATATATGGTCATTTTTCACTATTAATGTGATTGCAAGAAGATGATATTTCTTTATCACTTTGTCTCTTTATCAACTAGTTACCATCAAGTGGTCCAAATTTCACATCAACATAATCAGTCACTATATCACTGAAAGTTCAATATTACACATGTTTTGTCAGAGGACTCGGCTATACGTATCTGCGGATTATTGTCTGTGTTGTAATTAACTCACATCGATGAGAAAGGCGCATCAAATTAAACTGTATATTTACTGCTTGGAGGATACGTTGTGGAATTATATACCCGTCTTTCATATATGTGATGCCTGTTGTGGTTTTTACACGGACAGAGGCGTAGCTAGGGGGTAGCAACGCCGATCCCCGGCTACCCCTGATTTCTAAAAAATCTCTTTTTTGACCCTTTAAAATATTTTTAAAAAAAATTTTTTTAGTATTTAGGTTAGAGGTTGTCAAATTTCGGCTCCCCCTTCTATAATTCCTGGCTACGCCCCTGTACACGGATGATTATAAAAATTTCTTTCCTTGATGTCTGTAACACATGTTGCAACTAGAATCTAGCTTGCATATAGAAAAGGTCGGTCCATCTCAAAATGTATTAAGAAAATCTACCACAAGCTCATAGTTACGTTTCTTTATTAGTTGCATGCTGTCACTTCGTTTTTGACAGTTAATATACTATTATCTTATGAACACTGTGTTTCACCAATACTAAGGTGATAGTTAGGTAATAGTGATCTGTTGAATAATTAGATCAAGAAGTTACGGAAAGAAGGCTCAGTTATATCTAGCCAAAATCTTATCTAACGTATACTAACTGGTACCACATATGTATTTGATGATAAA
>CAVNYN010283873.1:0-22132 GCA_963692815.1 Nyctanthes arbor-tristis | reverse complement strand
CTTTTTTTTTTTTTTTTTTTTTTTTTTTTTTTTTTTTTTTTTTTTTTTACGAAATCTTTTTTTTACACTAATGACTTTGTGCATATGGAACCTTCATTTGTTTTCTTTCATCTTAGCCCACCTGGCCTTCAAGCATTCCCCCACTTTCATTTATTTCCCAAAGTAGTGATAGGTGTACCGCGATATTTTGCCCAACAGAAAACCCGAGCCGATATCTCACAATAAATTGACCACCCCAACCCCACCCGCCACCCCCAAACCCCAAAATTGTCCCATGCGTTGTTTCAGACAGATCGAACCTCCGTCCCTCTCTCTTGAACACCCAACGCTCCCTCTGCGATCCATACCTCAAAATCCTCCAGCAGTCCCCTCTAGCTACAAAAAGCTAGTTGAGGAGAGCGAACCAGGCGCAATGAGGAAGAACAAGGTCCAGCAAGAAAGACCCACTTTCGGTGATCCACATTCTCTGGAATCCGATGGCCAATGACCATGGAATCAAGTAAGTGTCTTGTATATGGAGGAAATAAGAGCATCAATAAAATTATCTTGGCGTCAATGTGATGAGGAAAAAATGACCAGAATATAATGAAATCATAGGGTGCACCACCTTTCTCAAGACTAGTAATTAACAAAGGGTTACTTCACTCTAATTCTCTTGTGAAACATATAACTTTTGAGGCTTGTTCTTGAGGAATTATAATAACTATATAACTATGAATTTAGCTAAAGCCCTTACCTTTACAATTTCAATATATGGTACATTCAATCTCTTTAAAATTAACATTACAAAGAATCAATGTGATTATGAAAAAATCAATCTTCACCCTGACATATAGCTTGCAATAGTATTGGCCACATTTGGAGTTATAATTTTCTTTCTTTAAGAAAGGAAACAAATTTAGTGATTGTGAATAAGCACACTGTAATTTCTATTTTATTTTCCTCATGCTTGAAAAATCTACTAGATGCTATCTGAACTTCTTACAATTCTTACCACACATTATTTTCTTCTTTCAAAATTACTCATCCAAAAACTTCAACAATAAATCTGAACAGTAATCATGTGCAGATTATTCACTCTTGATTCATGGCAGTAACAGGAAAATATTCATAGCAGTAATAATAAACATATAATCATGTGCGGTTACAATTATTAGACAAGAAAATAATCTAGAATTAGTCGAGAAATTTTGCTTTATCACACAAAATAATCAAGCAACAAATCTTCATGGTAGCAGAAAATAGCAACAGCAGAATAATCAAATTTTGCCTTATCATACAAAATAATCAAACAACAAATCTTTATGGCAGCGGAAAATAGCGACAGCTGAATAATCAAATTTTGCCTTGACACACAGAATAAGCAAACAACAAATCTTCATGGCAGAAGAAAATAGCAACGGCAGAAAATAGCAGCACTAGAATAATTGAACAACAATTTTCACTGCAATAGCAATAGCAGAATAATAAGGAACAAGAATTGCCCAAATAATACTCACTTTGACACGAGAGATGATAGAACGAAGCACAAGACGGAGCTGCTTGAGCACCAAAACGCAACAGCAGTAGACACGTTGAGAACCTAGATGCCCTTTGTGTTACAGAATCGCGATGAGCGATGAGCGAAAGAATACCCATAATCTCTGTGTTATAGAATCACGATGAGTGATGAGCCAGAGGACGGTATCGCTATCAAAGGTCAGCGGGTAGAGTTTTAGAGTTACAGAAATGGGAAAGGGTGGAGGAGTCTGGTGAGTCTTCATTCAAATTGAGGGCATTTTTGACATTTTCATCGCTTCTGGCATTATCTGGGGCAGGCGAGACGTTGTACATCTATCATTTTCGTATGGGTAATTATATTGTTACTACAATACTTAATTCTTACACCACAATTATAAATCCACCACATTTAATCTATAATTTTTATTATAACACCACGATAAGTTTACATTTATAGCCTACTATTCTTAAAATAAATTAATTAAGAAAAATGCAATTCTCCACCAAAATTCAAGATTCAACCTCTCAGCAACCATCCAAATTAAATTGATTCAAGTTCTTGTGTGCCAACAAATTCCATCTTCTCACGTCGGTTCAAGTTCTTGTGCACCAAGCCAATTCCATCTTTTTATTATCTTCTCTGTAGGAAATTAAAATTCAAATTATGTATGAAGATTGTATTACCAAAAATTAATTTTCATCCGCTCTAATTTACCACAACATTATAGTGTTATAAACACCAAGTTGGAAGTTGTGCTGAATTTTCATAGAAGAAACGAAATTAAAGAAATGAAGAAAGATAAATAAAAGGGTGAATGATTTCATCCATGGCTGTTTCACGAAAAGGAAAAATTTGCAGGAATTAAATTGGGCCAAAAATGGAAAAGCAAGGAATCCATGGCCATCGAATTGCTGAGAAGCTCAAAAATTGTGGAAGATGATAGGATTAAGAAAACTCTTTAATGTGGTGGGAGGAGAAAAAAAGGATTTTGTTAAACAAGGATTAAAGAAGGTTATAAATGTAATTTAACTTAAAGGATATTTAAGAAAATTGAAAAAATGTGGTGTACAAAATAAATAGTGTAGTGTTAATATAATTACCCTTTTAGTATGGGATGGATCTACCTCTTTTGACCTTGCGATTTCTTTTGAAAATATTATTCCATTGAAATTTTCGGTCCCATCCCTTTTGCATTTGTAATTTTTGATTTTCCCCTTATTTTGTTTCAGTCTAACATAATTTTGATGGGTTATTTGCTATTGTGTTCATCTTCTCGCCTAATCTAAGACAGAGTTCAGAAAGGCATATCTCATCACTACTTTTATTTCGTTTTTTCTTTCTTGTGAAATTTTAATTGTGTTTTATTATTGCTGAGATTTGTTTTGATGCGATGTAATTTGGGTTATATTTTTTGATTTTGGGGTTTTTTCCCTTGTGAAACTGTAATATTTTTTTTATATATGATATAATGTAATTTTTATTTTTAATAAACTCGTTCTGTTCGAATTGTAATTTTTTATTTTTTGTCAATATATATACATACCATACATTTTGTCGGATTGTATTTATTTAATTTTAGGATGACTGTACTAATTTAGGATTGATTATTTATTCCATTCTTAATATACATACATACCATATATTGTGTCATATTGTATTTATTTTATTTTAGGATGACTGCACTAATTTAGGATTAATTTTTTATTTGTTTACCATTTATGGTAACTTTTAATACATTTTTACATGGATTAGGGTTGAATAAAATCAGCAATATGCTAGGCCTCTATCACTGTTTTAGGCCCATTCCGAGTGTACATATGTAAGAGTTCTTTACATAGAAATCCTATTTCTTGATAGTGATTTGAAAAGTACACTGTTATTTGAAATTATTCACAAAACTACCATATTTATTTGTAAAAGTACCCCTGCCCGTTTTAATTAATTTCAATTCTGTATTAAACTAGATTTTCACCAGTACATTGCACGGGCAATACTGAAACAAATTATATGTAATGGTTAATATGTAAGATTAAATAACATATGATTATATATACTTGTCAACTGTAATATTTTGTTATCTTGTCATGGACTAATACCCGTTATATTAAAATGAATATGAAACATAATTACGTGATCTCGGGAAATAAAGTATTTTATTTTACTTAGTAACTATATTATAATAGATATTTTATAAACTTTAAAATGTTAATTATAAAAAATTTATTTGAAACAATCTATCTATATATTTATAATACTAACTAAGTGGTGAGTTAATTTTTTCTCGCATAAAATAGGCATCCTAAGTGAATTAAGAATCTGATGTCTTGATGATGTCAAGCTGATGTCACTGATGTCTCATTTATTTTTCTATTTTTATTTTCGTTAACTCATAATAATCAGATACTACTAACTAAATTGTGTGTTAATTTTTAATTTTGTATAGTAATTTTTAATAATCTATTTATCTTCCCACCTTAATCTTTTTTTTTTTCAAATTTTTAGAATTTTGTTTATTACATCTTTTAATTTTGTATAATAATTTTTAATTATCTCCCATTTATTGAGACAGAACTTTTGGCTTTTAGTGATACTTTAGATTTCAATTAACTAAGTAAGTGTATCAAAAAAATTCTTAATTATCTCTTTCCTTGCGTTTAACTGGGTAAGTGCAACAATCAAATTCGTAAGTGTCTCTTTCCTTTTAAGTTTAAATAATTAAATCAATCTTCAGGCCGCCTAATCGGGTAAGTACACTAGTAGCTATATATATATTGCACACATATATTTACCAACAATCAGTCAATTAACATAGAATATCAATTTTGGAAGCAATTGTATATATTTTTCTTTTAGATCTATTTTTAGTTCGAGTTATCTGGTTGATGAACGTATATCACTTTTATTTTTTATCATTTAATTAATTATTGGCTTTAGTTTGTTTTAAAGATATATATATGTATATGTGTTTCCCGTGCAACGCATGGGTAGATTAGCTAGTTTTATTTATTAAGTGAGATCTATTAGTTGAAATATGTAAATAAAGTCTGCAAGATAAGAATAAAAGATTGTCAAATGGTTACAAACTAAATAATATAATAAGCAATTGGTATAAATCAGTCTCTTTTTTAAGGAAAGTTTTCAAAATAATCTTGTTATATATATATATTAAAGTAGGATAATGGTTATATGCAATTTTTCCCTCAAAAATCACTATCCTACTTATATATATCTCTTTTTTATTTATTTTATTTTAATAATATATATTTACACATTTCCAACTAATAAAGTTTCAAATAAATATCTAAGATCTTATATATATGTTTATATTTTATGCATATATATAATATATGTAATTATAATCTATATAATAAAAGTTTTATCTCGGGTTTAGATTTTCGAGTCGAGTGATTTTTTTCAAAAATAAATAAATAAAATAATAAATAAATATCTATATCTACTCTCCCGTTTATATATGCTTTCAATCGTATACACATTCTCATATTAATTTAAGTGGGAATCTATATATAGGTAAAAATTTAAATTTAGAGGATACAATTGTAATAATATTTGATGATGATGATTTGAAACAAAAATAAAAAATTCTTTTAATTTTTTTAGAGTACAAAGTGGTTAAAAATTAAGATGACTTCTTTTGTGTCTTTTGTAATCGAAGGGTGTGTACTTTTAGATTATTTTAAGAATGGATTTAGTGAATAGTTATTTGAGAATGTATAATACTATATAAGGAGATGTGAAAAATAATTTATCCAAGAATATATGTTAGAGAATGAATATGGTAAAGAATTTATTTTGATAAATGAATATCATCCACACTCTAAATATTTTTAGAATTTTTGCACTATACTTATTGAACAATGATATGGGTGTATGATAATTTTCGAGTTACATGCCTCTTGGGGCATAGCGTAGTAGTTGAAAGGACCAGAGTGAGGCAGTCTCAGCTGAGCTGGGAGTCGTAAGGTGGGAGTTTAATTCCTGCCGACAAGTTATAGAATGGGCTCCTTGTAGGCATCAGTTTAACAATAGTTTTCAGATCATACTTCACTGAGGCACATCCTGTTATTTACATCCTCCAGGCTCTAGAGGCCCAGTAGTGTGGCCCTTGGGTTTGTGGTTCAACCTTTTTTGTTAATTTTGGAGTTACATAAATTCTGTATGCTTTCTTTTTCATGGTATCTTAGTTTTCATATTTAACGTGAAATTAAATTTATATTAAAAAATTTCTTATTAATTCTTATTTTTATTAGGTAAAAGTACTGTTCTATGAATGACAATTTAATTAATTCTTTGTCAAGTAAAAGAATTATACTCAATAAAATTGTAATAATTATTAGTAACGTATGTATATGAGTAAGTAATATGCAATAAAATTGTGATTATTTGATTTTTTAAATTATCAAATTTTTTTTAACTAATTATTCTTTTCCATTCAACACATGGGTATACAACTAGTTGGTTACAATAAGATGATGAATGCCTTTATTTAAAGTAAATTAAAATTCTATTTGACAAATGATAAAATTATTGATAATCCACAAAAATTACCTAAATTGTCTTCCACATTTATCTCATAAAAATATATTTAATAAAATAATAAACTAACAAGATGTAACTGGAGTAGATTGCAAAAGCAATGAAAAAATGATAAAAAAATAGTAAACTAGTTATATAAATAAATAACACCCACATTTACTTAACTTTGTTCCAGAATCCAAATACTTTTAATGGATATTTTGTATTCTTAATTTAAGTTTTTTAATATAATCAAGTACATATGTATGAAATCTCACCCATTATATATAAATATATAGAAAATGATCCACACTTAGAATTGAGGTACTCAATTTTATTTTGTATACTAAACATAATCAATATATTTTTTAAATATTTCTCTTTAAAGATTTAATTTGAGCTACTTAAACTATAATATTATATGTTGATGAATTAAATTATTTAGTAAAAATAAGTAAGGAGGAAAACAAAAATAATTATAAATGACGACATAAGATATTAAATTCAGACAAAAACTATATATATAAAAATCAGCAAAATAGAGAGCTCTTCCAATCTTAGACATTTTTCCTATTTAAAAAATTAAATATCATCCATCAATAAAAAACTATATATAAAAATCTGTGAAACGGGGATCCCTTCTAATCTCAAACAATTTTCCTATGTAAACAATTAAATATCATCCGTCAATCAATAATTTTAAATGAAGCCAGATTATCAGAATATTGTCTTGAAGATAAAAGAAGATAATGGAAATTTGAAATCAGAACAATCAATTTGTGGGAAAAGTGCAGTATAATTGTGCCATAGACTACTTTCCTTTTATATATATATATAATATACATTTAATTATTATTTTTCATTTTTATTATTAATTAATATTACTATAATTATAATAATTTTTATTATAATAATTATAAGCAGTGAATTTCCAACAAACAGCCACCACATCACTGTTGTTCGTACCATCGCCGCCGTAGCCACTATAAGTCACCACAATAAAAAAATAGTCACAAAAACCCAAAGAAATAAAACCCCAGATACATGGTACCAAATGAAAAATGGTAACAAAGCACCCCAAACTCATAAAGAATGGTAACAACCCTATAACATAAAAACCGTGTTAACAATGTTACCACTACAACAAACGCAAAAAACATGGTAACAAATTCCCTTAAAAAGAGGCAACGCTATATTCAGAAACCACCCCAACAATCCATAGTAACAAATAACAATGGGCAAAACGAGAAAAATAAAATACACTAACGATTCAAGAAAGTAGTAATAATTAACCAACTGCCAATGAAAAAAATAGTACAGAAAATGATATCTAATCGTCTAACTATGTTAATACGGTTAAAAAAATATTAACAAGAACATAAAAAAATAAAATCTTGAAAACCATCATAAGAAAAAAATTAAATTTGGTAACAAACACTCAAGACTTCATGTAAGAACATGGGATTGGAAAAAATGCTAAAAAAAAAACCATGTTAATATGGTAACAAATCACCGGGTAACGAATCCACTCCCAAAAATCAACAAAACAGGAAAAAAAAAAATCCTTGTTATTTCAAGAGATGGGCCTCTCCAATAGTTTTTATGATGCAACGAGGATGTGATGGCATCCAACTATTCCTGAGATTGAAGAGTTCATGGATAGCTAAATGTTTATACATTGACGTGTCATATTTTATTTTTAATTGGTTCCACTTATATTTCATTGAGCGTTGCCATGCCCAAATTCCTTACTTTTTCCCCCACCCCTTTTTTTTGAAACACATAATATTTTCCAATTTATTGTATGTAGCTTAACGTTGTCTGTCATTGCCGAGAGTGAGGCTTCCTATCAAGTAAGCCAATTTTCCACCTTCTCCCGTCAATCGTTACAAAAGGAGGTTGATAACAATGTTTATGAGTCTCTTACGCTTGAGAGTCTCTTGTGGATGGACAGCGTATATTTCAACTCTGTTTGTTTATTTATTTATTTTTGTATTTCTGGTGTATTGGATCTTCTTTTTGTTGATTTATTTTTTGTTGTTATGTATATGATTCTACAATTTGCTGCTTAGGAAAAACCTGTCTTTGTGGTTGCTACAATGTCTGGTTTTAAAGAAGAATTTGGACGGTATTTTGTGAGTTGTTCAAACGCGCAGTAGGAAAAGAACAGGTAAACTGGGGGATGGACTAATTTGTGTTCATTGCACAGAGCCTAATAAAGAATGGAAATACAGACTTTTTGAAGTGTGTGCGATGGAATGAATGAAATATACTTCCTTCTGTATATGGGACGATCGGTGCAAACTGTTGGTTGGGAAAAGTGGTCTAGAGATTTATGAGTGTGTCGTCAAAGCGGTAATTACTTTTTACTACTAATCTTATGTCATGTATATTTTCATGTGTTCTCTTTTAGTTGATGGGTTAAATTTACTTTTTTTTAGGATACAATTGAGAATGATAACGATCCATCTTCAAAAGGGAAAAGGCATTGTGAAGGATGTTTTCCTAGACGGTTCAATGAGCTGATTGGGATGGAGTCACTATTTATAGTGCAGCTGGAGAATTTAAAGTATAGGAATTTAATGGCAAAAGTATGTACGTTTTCAGGAGTTTCACCGATGATGACGGGTTGAAGAAAAAATGCAAGAAAACAGATCGTCATTGATTTGACATTGCCGGCGAGGATTCGGTGATCTGAAGCGCAAGCCGGATGATGCATGGTGCTGAGGAGTCTACATGTGATCTTGCATCCGATCGGTTGGACAGTCGTAAAGCAAAGTTCAGAGTTTCACAAAGATTGAAGACGGCATCCAGATGAAATTTTCTTTTGCGTCAATTTTGAAAAATAATTTTTGCTCCGAGTGAGCGGACAATGCGTTAATCAATAACAGGTTTTGGTATTTAATATTTAGTTCATTCAACCATGTTTATATATTCTGTAGTTCTTGGATAAATTCATTAGTTGCTAGTTGCTACCCACATTTCGGTTGTAATCGTCATTTGTAGTAAAATTCGTTAGTTGCTACCCACATTTCGGCTGTAAATGTTATTTGTAGTATTTTCCCTCCCTGTATAATAATTATATTAAATTAACGCCAAACATATAGATAAATGTGCATGGATTGTATTAATTAATGTATATATTAGCCAATTTTTTCCTTTGAATACTATTTATCACTTATATCATGTCTTCCTCACAAGGAGATGTATTATCATCATGACCATTCTCTGATCTAGTGCGTTCATCATGTGCAATTTGATAATGCAAAAAATACTAATAATATGAACTGAAATGGAAAATGTTGGTACGCATCATCATCATCATCATCATCATCGGGTAATTTTCACTCTAGGTCCTCAATATTTTAATTTTATATTAATTTTTTCCCCATTCATTTTTTTGGACCTACTAAGTCTCCAACCTTTCATTTATTATCATATTATGTCCCTAACGTCACTTTTCGTCCCCAACCTTTCAATTTTCATTATTAACCCATATCAAAATGACTACTGCTTTACTCTTGATTCTTTAGTTCCACTATAAGTCCCCATCTTTCAATTTTTATATAATTTGTCTCCATTATTTTTTTGGGTGCATAGGAACTCCAACTTTTCATTTTTGTTATGTTATATTCCCATCAACACTTTCCATGCCTAACATCTTAATTTTTACTGTTAATACCATTAATTATTTAAATAAAAAATAAAGAATAATATAAAATAAGAAGTCTACACTTTCTAACTCGCTCCGACAAAACCTTATGACAACAGTCGGAAGTAAAGTTAATAAAAAACTCAATCTATAACGATCTCAATAGATATCAAATTCAAGTTAAATAAAGTTATCAACCTAAGTATCAGTGTGATGAATCGAATCCGATTTCTTGATCTACCACAAATCACATGTTGGATATGGCTTTGGTAGATCCATAAAAAAATTCATTTATTGTCTCTCTTTATGATTTTCACCCTAATTTGCCTTCGATTTATTATCTGTCTCAATCCGATATGATCCACTAATTGTTGATTCACAAAAAATTAGAATTAGCTCATTATTGTTTGGTTTCGTTTTTTATATTGAAAATAATTTTTTATCCACCTTGATCTATATCTGCTACGTGATAGATGATGAATTAAAAAACCTGATCCGATCTGTTACATTGACTCTCAAATTGTAATTTTTTATGCAAATTAGGTATCCATCAGGTTTGGTTCAGATTGAGTTTTTCTATTACTACTACGAGCTAAGATGGGTAGAGTTCTTATTTTATATTATTCTTTATTTTTATTTTTATTTAAATAACTAAATGTGTATTGGCAATTTTAATAAGAATTAAAATTAGCAATTGAAATGTTGAGGTCGGAAGATGTTATTAGAGATCTAATGCCACAAGAAATTAAAGGCTAGTGGTCCTATATACTGAAAAAATAATGGGGATAAAATTATTTAAAAATTGAAAGGTTGGAGACTCATAGTGGAAATAAAGAACTAAGCACATAATAGTCATATTGATAGAGGTTAATGGTGAAAATTAAAAAGTTGGGGATGAAAAGTGACGTTGAGGACATAATAAATGAAAGGGTAGGGGCCTAATAGGCTCAAAAAAAGGAGGAGAAAATTAATATAAAATTGAAAAGTTAGGGGCGTACAATGAAAATTACCATTACTATTATTATTATTATTATTATTATCATCATCATCATCGTTGTTTTTATCACCACTAAAATCAGTCAATACATGGATATCATTCTTTTCTGTGCTCTTGCAATAGTAGACTGCATTAGATAATGGTATGTTAATTTTTTTTTTCAATTATTTTATGCTCATTTGCTTTGTGTGCAAAATTTTTGAACACGTAATGGAAATTGTATGAGGATCTAAAAATAAAAATGGTTTACTTACTACGTTGGCTTTCACTACTAGAAAATGCACAATTAGTAACAAAATTTTAGTAACGGAAATAATTTATTATTAACAGCAACAGAATAGTAACAGATTAGTAACCAAGCGCGCATAGTCACGGAGTTAGTAACGAAATCATTTATATTGCTACTTTTTTGTTACTGATCCGTTACTGAATAGTAACGGAAACTATTTGTTATTATTAACAACATAATAGTAATGGATAGTAACAAAGCGCGCATAGCCACGGAATTAGTAATGGAATCATTTTTGTTGCTACTTTTTCGTTACTAATATGTTACTAAATAGTAACAGAAACTATTTGCCACTATTAGCAATAGAATAGTAACGGATTACTAACGGAACACGCATAGCCACGAGCATAGTAATAGAATCATTTATGTTGCCACTTTTTCGTTACTAGTCCGTTACTGAATAGTAACGAAAACCATTTGTCACTAGTAACAACGGATTACCAATAACTTAGTAACGAATATTCTTTTTAATATTTTTTTAAATGTATATTTAAAGTTACCAATGGAATCAGAAATGAAACTAGGTCAGTTGGTAATAATTCGTTTCTAATTTATTGCTATTTGTAACAATCATCGTCGTTGCTATTCGTAATGGACATTTATATTACTACCTCCGTATCCAAAAGATGGTCCTTTTCACGCCCCAAATAATTTTACAATATTTTTGAATATCTTATATTGATTAACAAATTCCATGGCAGAAGTTTTAACACAAATAGCGATGACAAGACGTACAAAACGAATCAACTGATTTTTGTCTTGATAAAGCTAATTACTTAAATTAACAAGTTGTTGTATTTTAAAGAATCCTTAAAACTTAGTTTTTCAATAAAATGCAAAGAACACCATAGGTTGTGTTAATAGAAGTATTTCATTGCTTATCAAAACATGCCAAATCATTAGAAAGCTTTTATTTTGAAATGTAAGTTTCAAACCATTACAAGGACTACGCATGTACAACATAAAAATATATATTATAATGAGTTGAGCATATTTATTAATACAAAAGGAATTAAATTCATAGTTGCTTCCGTACTCGCTTCAAAGATAGGTTTCCACTACATGTAAAACTCTACTCCTGTTCGCGAGTATACTCCAACTCATAGCTTTCATTGCTTTTCAAATATCATATCTTCAATCATCTACAAAAATTATAGAATAAGAGAGTAAGTGCGGAGTACTCAGTGAGTAATAAAACCTTTTGATTCACCTTTCATTTGAAATAATCATTTATTAATCAAATCATTGTATGCACAAAGCTTTCAAATGTACAAAAGGGCCCTATTATTAGTTAAACTACTACCCGTGGTGTGTGCAAGATTCATATCAATTCAATCATGGCCATGTATAATCAAGTGGATCCACATTCGAATCCCGGTTGACCTCTACCGGAATTTCAAGCAAATCAATTCAAATCAAACACCACACTAGTCATTTCTATTCTGGGATCATTGAATATGTCATAGTGTATGAACAATTCAAAGCAATTCAATACAAAACGGGTAGAGCAACTAGCGATTCAAATGCAATTAATCAATCTTTCTTTTCAATGTATCAAAATCCATGTTCATTTCATTGAAATCATCAATCAAAATACATGCTTATCTTATCAAAGTTTCATGAATATAGAAAGGGAATCAAAATATTAGTTACTCACCTTTTTAGCTCAATTATCCAAATATCCTTTCAATTCCAAAGATCCTTTCAATTGTTGTTAAATGCCTTCAAAACCTTCATTTTCCTAATCAACGTGATGTTTCAAGCAGTATTCCTTACATATATATGATGGAGGTTCATTTCCAAATACTAAGCTAAGTGCTTGATTAGGTTTTAAGGGTTGTTTCCCTACCCTCAATAATTTTGGACGAAGTTGTTATTTTTAGGATAGAAGGAATAAGGTTGGAGAAAGCTTGAATGGATGTTCCTTCCTTTAGATCTTTATATAGTTGTTAGATATTAGTTATTTTTAATTAACTTTTGAATTCTGCTAATAAGGACACAACTTTTGGAGCGATGTGGCACCATGTATGATGTGGCGAAATGAGATTCACTCATTTATTACTCGAACAGTCCTTATAGTTTGCGTTGTCTTATAATTAAGTCATTTTACTTTGATCCATGTTACTTGAAGTTCTTCTACTTAACGTGGTTTACAATTTGGTGTTCAAATTTCAAGTCATACTAACCAATAACCACGTTCTTGTAACATAATTGATGCAATTCATGTGATTATCCAATTCACTATCAAAATCTCGATCATGTTATCAGTAACCACCTTCTAATTTCAATTCATCGTCAAAATAATGTTCACATTGTCAATAACCATATTCTAGTTCCTCGCATTTATTTAAGTCGCAAATCTTGTAACCTTTCAATTGATGCAATTTATTACGATTACATTGTCACATTCTAATTCTTGGCGTTCATTTAAGTGACAATCTTGTAACTTTGCAATTCAATATGATCTCGTTGTCATATTCTAATTTTTGGACGTTTAATTGAGTAATAAGCTTGAAATCTTATGATACAATTCAAGCAATTATTTAGTCGTTATCAAAATAACGATATACGTTGCTTAAAATTTAGAGGGATGTTACAATCCACCCCCTTTAAATGAATTTCGTCCTCGAAATTCACCAAGCATTATGGCAGTTGCTATTATTTTCAAAAGCATAGTACGCCGCCGAATCGTCTTTATTTCAATGAATTGCTTCCGCTATGCACTCTCATTTCTTTCACTGTTAAGAGCATGCGTGACGCTCTAGTAATTAATTTCTTTTTCATGCGTGAGTTTTCTATCCATCTTCAATATCGAAGTTCAAAAATCAAATTTATTTTTTTCTCCTTAACCCAAATATATCATAAGTTCAACTTCGGGTTGAACAAATATTCAAAAATTTGTATTACCCGAAATTTTATTCAAATTTTATTTCAAATGGGTTAGGACCACCCATTTGGTTATTCCCCAACGGCAATTAACAATGTTTGATTCCTTGAAACTATTTCAAGTCTATTCTCTATTTTCAAGCTAGTGTTCCATACTTGTTTCGTTAAGTCAAACGTCAGAATTTCATTTTTGAGCTTCAAATCAAAGTGCAAGGACTAAGCAAAGCAAGAAGGGAAAGACTAATCGGTTTTGACAAAGGGAATGTTGGATGGCAAGAGTTATCATAATAACAAATAATAAAGAACCATAGAAGGATTGATGTCCCCATAAAATCAAACAAGGTTGAAGGGAAAGCAAACAAAAACATGAAGTCAGTTTTGCACAAGTCCATTGTCAAACAATTAAGGTTTTCTAAATTGCAAGAAGAACCATTGTCAATAAGTAATAACTAAACAATCTCAAGGGCCCAGTCAAAATGGTTACAAAAGGCATCGAATGAAATCATGTAGTGAAAAACAAAGGACCATAAAAGTAGTAAGGGCCAAAGAGGATTTCGGAGATGTCAATTAGGCAATCAAAGATGTTCAAAAGTAGGTGAGAGCAAGGAAAAGAAAGGTGGGTGGACAAATAAACTCTCCCCAAATTTCAAACTTTTTTCAAGGTAATAATATCATTTCACATGTCAAAGGTATTTTGAATAACAAACAATTTATAGGACCATTGGTATGGGAAAAGTAGCAAGGAAAATAATCAAGAATTGTGGAAGAGTTAATATTCCTCATAGTCAAATCGAGTTGAAGAGGACAAAGATGGAGTCATGAAGTCCTTTATCAAGTAATTAAGGTCTTCGAACTTGTGAAGAGAACCATTTGTTGGTAAACAATAATCAAATATCATGAGCTCAATCCAATGGTAACAAAAGGCATTGAACCATGGCATATAATCAAGAAAAGACCATAAGAACAATAGAGAGGTCAAAGGAGATTCTAAGATTCCAAGTAGACAATTAGAAACAATCAATGATGGGTGAGAACAAGAAAAAGGCGCATAAGGGGAAAGAAACAAATTTTCCCCCAAACTTCAAGTTTACAAAGAACCAATATCAAATCATATATCGAAGGAAAATCTTTACTAAGGGGCTTCCATTTTTTGTCAAAGAGAACTTTCAAGATTGAGTTATTCTCAAGAATAATATATGAAAAGGTTGAGAATCAAGTGAATGGTTAACAAGAAATTGAGGTCTCAAAATAAAGATTACCAGTATCAAGCAAAGAAAATTTTCTCAAGCTCAAATATGAAGCAATGAAATTATTGTGGATGAATAAAGTGCAATGGGTTTATTAAGAATACATAGGGAAAAGAGATAATGACAATTAATTATTGGCAAAATGTGATACCCAAAGGGATAAAATTTTAGGCAAGAAATACAAAATGAGTATTGGGTATAGCAAAAGGAAATAAGTACTTTAAACAATTTTCCTGAATGTATTTTTTCAAGAATATAGTCTTTTCAAGCACGAGTTGAAAATTTATTTTTTCAAGAATCCCATGACGAATGACAATTATCATAACTTAGGGGGTTGCAAAATTTCGTCCAAAGGGATCAGGTTCATCATAACAAATTGTTGGCTTGAAGAATATTGGAAGGGTTAGGTAAGACAACAAGTGTTCCAATATACATTGAAACGATATGCAAAAGGTTTATTGAGACCCAACAATGAAGGAAACAATGGATTAAATAAAATGAACAATCTTTTCATGCTTCAAAGTTTAGGCATATTTGCATATTGCCTTTACTAATCAATAAAGATCATAAGTCAAACAAGAATTCGAAAGAACTCGGAGAATTGAATTTAAGTTTCTTGCCATGAGTCACAGGGAAAGGTTTGTACAATACTTACCCATAGTATATGATAATTACTCTAAACGAAGGTTAAACGTACATCGATGGTGATTTATTCTCTATTTTCTACTGGGAATTGTTAGATACATTAGAGTTTTTTTTCTAGGGTGATGCTAATTTTGAAATGTGAATATTTTTTGCTGATTTCCTATGATCATTCTACCTCATGTAGTCTTGCTAGAAGAGTTTATACAATTTATATTAGTAACTAAAGTTATTTTCTTTGGGAAGTTATAGATAATGAAAATGTAGTTGAATCTAGTTATTAAAAGTGGCTTCAAAAAATGAGTTATGTTCTATATGAGCTAGATTTGCCTTTTCCCTACTAATGGAACCAATTGGGGGAGGGGGGCTTCACAACTCTATTCAACTCTCTCTAGTTTAGTAAACTCTAGAAGGTCTGTTTATGAATCTATTTGTGACTTGTTTTCCTGATTCTTCTTGCTATTGAAAGTAGTGATCATGGATGAATCAATCTTCAGTTATGAGATGCTATTGTATGCATTTATTTATCTGCTTTGCACAAGTATGTTTTACCTTCAAAAGTGGTGTTTAGATATTTGGTAATGAACATAATGCATACTTTCTTCTTTTTCTTCCCAAATTAAGTGGGCTGGAATTACAGTCTACTCTCCATTTAGTAAAATTTGAATAATTGAATATAATTTCTTTTGTGCAACTATCATTGAAGTCGAGGCATTTTTTTACTGTATAATTTTCTTTTTGTTCTATAGGTGCTGGAGCAGTCATGTTCATAAACTAAGAGATGACTTTTGGAATGGAGTCAAATGACACCTAGGAAGAAAGAAGGCTCATGACATCGAAGGATGTAAATTTCCACTGGTTTAAGCAATTAGAAAATGCTAGTTTTGGCATGTGCTAATTACATATACTCAGACTTAATGAATGACGTAGTTATTAAAGACATGACTGTGTGTATTAACTATTGAACTAGACTTCTGCCCGTGCGTTGCACAGGTAGAGTTCTAAAGAAATTTCATACATAAAATATAATATAATTGTGCTTGTCAAGCTTAACGTCATAAAGAAACTGAAAAACACAACCTGCATGGAATTAATGTGCATCATATATTTGCAAGTAGCATACAATTAATTCCTTATTTTGTTGAAATAGTTTTAAATTCTTGTTATTAGTCCATCGATATCTCGATGAACCAATAATTTTTTTATTAATTCTATATTTAGTTTCAAAACTCGATAGCATAATTCTATATTTAGTTTCACATCCGTACATTTACGGACATATTATATATGCTTCACAATCGTGCTTTTTATGGACATGTTATAGTGATAAAGTAAAATAAAATAGAGTATGAGAATATAAAATCATAAAATTATACAATCGGACAAAGAAAAATTGAAATTCATTAGGCAAATATGAGATATATATATATAACCAAAATGTAATACATAGATAGAATCCCAAAATAAAAATTTTAAATTAAATTATTAAAAGAAAAAATATAATAATAATAAGGAAAAATATAGTAATAATATCAAAATCTCAATTGATATATTATCTATTTTTATGTAATTAAAATCCATTAGGTACATATAAGATATAGCTAATCAAAATGTAACATGTAGATAGAGTCTCAAAATAAAAATATTAAATCAAATGGTTAAAAGGAAAAATATATTAATTGAACTAATAATTTTTTTTATTAATTTCTATTTTTATTGCATTTAAAGACAATAAAATTCGATAGTATTATATATTAGTTTCATACAGACACAATATGCTTCACATCCGTGCGTTTTACAGATATATTATGCTGACAAAATAAAATACAATGGAGTAGGAGAATATAAAATGAGAAAAATTACACAATCGAACAAAGTAAAATTAAAATCCATTAGGTAAATATGAGATATATCTAACGAAAATGAAATATATAGATAGAGTCCCAAAATAAAGTATTAAATTAAATTATTAAAAGGAAAAGTATAATAATAAGGAAAAGTAATATTGAAATCAAGATTGATATATTATCTATTTTCATATAATTCAAACTCATTAGGCAAATGTGAGATATATTTAACTAAAATGTAATATGTAGATAGATTTTCAAAATATAAATATTAAATTAAATGATTAAAAGGAAAAACATAACAATAAGAAAAAGTAATAAATGAACCAATAAAATTTTTATTAATTTTTATTTTTTATTTCCTTTAAAGGCAATAAAACCCGAGAGCATAATCTATATTAATTTCTCACTCGTACATTTACGGATTACTATGTTTAGCACACGTCTGTTTCATGGACATATTATATTGAGAAAGTAAAAAATAATATATTAGGAGAACAAAAAATAATGAAATTATACAATCAGACATAGTAAAATTGATTAAAATGTAATGTGTAGATAGAGTTATGAAATAAAAATATTAAATTAATATATAGATAGTCCTAAAATAAAATTATTAAATGTAATATATAGATAGAGCTCTGAAATAAAAATATTAAATTAATATATAGATAGAGTCTCAAAATAAAAATATTAATTAAATGTAATATATAGATAGAATTCTGAAATAAAAATATTAAATTAATATGTAGCTAGAGTCCCAAAATAAAAATATTAAATTAATTTACTGAAAGGAAAAACATAACAATAAGAAAAAGTATAATAAATGAACTAATAATTTTTTTATTAATTCTTATTTTTATTTCCTTTAAAGGTCAATAAAACCCGATAGTATAATCTATATTAATTTCACACCCGTACGTTTACAGACTACTATGTTTAATACTCATGCGTTTCATAGACATATTATGCTGAGAAAGTAAAATATAATATATTAGGAGAACATAAAATCATCAAAAATCAGACATAGTAAAATTGATTAAAATATAATATGTAGATAGAGTTCTGAAATAAAAATATTAAATTAATATGCAGATAGAGTTTTAAAATAAAAATATTAAATTAATTAATTAAAAGGAAAAATATAACAATAAAGAAAAGTATAATAATAGAATAATTACATCATCAATTGGTATTTCAAAAGAGCCCAACAATGAGCTGGAAAATCATTTTTAATTGAGCCCACAATCAAATTGAGCTAGACAAACTGTTGATTAATATATATATATATATATAGATGATTCCTAGTGCTAAATATTTTAGTAATTAAAATGTTTCGTGTTATGATATGAATATTTCAATTTTATTTTATGCTTTGAAAATGATATATCCTATAAGTTTTAACTTTTAACTACATTTAAAAATGTGTATCGAATATTTCAATTTCTTGTTGTCATATTTTAGTAACGACAACAATTAACCATGGTAAAAGAATATACCTACTACATTTCACATATGCAATGCACGGTATTTACAACTGTTTTGTTACTGTTGCCAAAGAGTAAAAACAACATTGTATATAATTTTATTCACGACAATTGGTAAATTATAGTAAAACCGTTATAAAAATAAATACGGAGGCTGGCAACTGTGGGCAATGGTTTTTTTTTTTTTTACCACGGCCACTAATCCAGTGAACGCCAAACCATTTCTAAACCACCTAGTGATAATATATACCGCAGTTCTCTCGGTCTTTTACGACTGTTTACGAGCATCGCAATAAACGATTTTTCTTGTAGATTAGCTCTGATGGGCGTGAATGTCATTAGCTTGGATTGGACTGTTGATATGGATGAATGAAAAAGGTGACTGGGCACTAACGGCTGTCTGTTAGGTTGTGTTACCTAATAAACCCCGAGCTATGATGGTTTATTGGATTAGAGTATATCCATAGGTGAAAGCCAGTGAATGGATTGGTAAAAATATAAAAGAAATGTCAATTGTGTCACCCCAAGTCGTGTCAGACCAAAAGTTGTGTAAGTGGCTTTTTTGTAGTAATGTGTTTAACATGGTTACTCAAAAAGGCCACCCAAACATCCCCTTTCTCATTGATATGGTAACTAAACAAAAGATGATTTTTACCTTTTGTTTGGACGTTGATTTGTCTCATGCATGGAAAGATTTTGCAAATTTATTTCTCACTTTTTGCTTGGATACTTTTTTCAATAAAAAGGATATTTTTGTTTCTTTCAAAGACCACCACCAGAGACCTTTTTGTTGCCTAGGCAGTGCCTTCTAATTTCTATTGTAAAAAACATGCCAATGCTGATAGTTTGTTTGGAATATTTTCATTGTCGAAAACCGTGCTTTGTATGGGTGTTGTTCTTGTGTTGCCATTAAGGAAGTTGTAGGGTTTATTGGGTTGTTTCTTGGTCAATGTGTGGACTTGGTTGGATACCGTTGACACTTGGATCTAAGCCTTGATAATCCAACATGATTCCACCATCTCCGGTTGGCAATTGGAGAACAAGACTCTCTCTTTTATTGCTTTGTTATTCTTCCTTGTTTTGGCCAAAGTTTTACATTGTAATTAATTGCTTTTGCAACCTCTTGCAAGTTCCTAACCCCAACAATTGGAATCAGAGCCTTATGCTCAATCTGAGAGCGAGGAGTCGACGAAGTTTGGCCGGAAAAAGCGAAGAAGACGATCAGATTTTGTGAAACCCAAACCTGCAGCTCTATTTTTTACCCACTTCTGGCCAAAATCTCGGTAATCTAAGCACAACAAAGGAAAGAACAGATCGGGGGTTTTCCAGGGAGTAGGCGTGTGAATTAGGTGGAGGTCCGGTGGTGGTTCAGTGGCAATTTGCTCATTGAACGCGTTGGAAACTATAGCAGTTTCAACTGGCATGTGTGACGTCCTCTGGCGGCATGGTGGTGGTGGCATCGGACACCTCTCGACGTGAAGATTCTACAGATACCAACAGATAAATTTTTGGAGCCTCCTGCTGAAAGTTATAGCCAGATAGATTGCTGGGCTAGGTGGTCGACGTGCTACGTGCGTGTTTTTCAGCCTTGATAGTTGGCTTGCCTCACTTACGGACCCCTATTGTAGTGGTCCCCTCGGTATCATTGTCTCTTCCCTTTTAATTACATAGCATTTATTTGTTTTCTATTGTTTTACACTAGAAATCGTGGACGGTGCGATATATGTTGGTGATTGTCATTGCTAGTTGTGTTTTTTGATTACTTGGTGTGATTAATTATACTTTATATTAAGTTGTTGGTGCTTTTTGTTGCTATTAATTTCACGTGCCATTAGTCAACCCGGCCCCTGTTCTATTTTCTTCCCATGACCTGAGATAGCGAGTCTCACGGAATCCTGGGGTTGTAGAACGGTGTATAATTATGACCTTAGAAATTTGCTTGTCATTTTTGTGATTTGTGCACTTTTTCCTTGTGGTTGTGTTTCTAGGGTGTTTTCAAAATGTCATCAAATTATTTTCTTGCTCCGATTGATGGCAAATGTGATTTTTTCAATTTGGCAACAAAAGATGAAAGAACTTTTAATCCAACAAAAAGTTTATAAAGCCATAGATAATTCTTGTGCTTCTACAGTGTCTGAAAGTGATAGAAAAAAATTTCATCAACTAGCGTACTTTTCTATTATTTTGCACCTTTCGGATTCTATTTTAAGAAAAGTTGGAAAACACAATTCTGCTAAACCCTCTGGGACGGTTTGGAAAAATTGTATTTGACAAAAAGCACATCAAATAAACTTTTTCCGCTTGAAAGCTTTTTTAGCTTTAAATTTGATCCTTTGAAAGACTTGGATGACAATCTTGAGGTGTTCAATAAGCTTGCATGCGCTCTTCCGATCTCAGTGATTCGAATCAGAATATGTGTGATGAATATAAAGTTGTTGTCGTACCGAATGCTATCTCAGATTCTTATCATGAGGTCAAAAACGCAAATAAGTATGGGAGGGAGACCTTGATATCGGATATTGTCATTGGGACCTTGAAAAGTAAAGAGTTGGAAATGAAAGCAAAAAAAAAAAAAAAAAATGAGAGAGGAAATGGTGAAGCTCACTTCGTAAGAGGTGGATGCTGTAGGTATCGTAGGAACTTTGAGAGTGAGACAGATGAAGAGGGTGGTAATGGGAAAGGTAAAAATAAATGGAGGTCTAAACAAAGTGCAAAAAATAAGAAGTGCTAAGGGTATGGGAAAACTGGGCATTTTAGGAGGAATTGCCTAGTTGAGAAAAATAAGGAGAAGGAGAAAGTGAGAGATGAGGCAAACGTGGTGACCTTTCCAGGTGTTGACTCGGATTTGGTCAATTGAGTTTTTGCTCCCTTTATGTGCTTTCATTTGTATCATGATTTACATGATTGCTGTGTTTTGTGCTTTAGTTTAATTTATTCGTTTAAACTTTTGTTTAAATGGTGTGTAATCATGTTATATTTATTGATTGAATTTGTGTGATACTTTTTAGTGCATTGGTGGGAGTCGGTTAACTGGTATGTGTTAGAGCTTTA
>CAVNYN010283863.1:0-11038 GCA_963692815.1 Nyctanthes arbor-tristis | reverse complement strand
GCAAAAACTACTAGTCAACCAAGACTTTGAGTGCGTGCAGCTATCTTTACCCTCAAACGATAGTGCTCAAAATTATAGAAAACGTCAAGCAAACCGAGGACTTAAAAGTTGTATTCTTTTTATAAGAGTTGTTCAGATGATGATCAATCTTCTCGTGCATCACTCATAAGTCTCAACAAGTCAGATTCCCACAAGGTGCACAGTGGAGTCAAGATTGACCATGAAAAGATAAATTCAAAAATAAATTCCATTTAAAAATAAATTCCTTCAATTGGGAACAATTTAGTTGATTGAATATTTCATGATGTGAACTTCAAAAGGTATTTTGAGAAGTATTCAGTAATGTTAATTAAATTAATATTGGTTTATTACATTTGCATATGTTTACCTATATGAATCTAGCCCAGATACATCTACTACTTTAGTTGATGGGTCAAGCAGCATATATCTAGCTGAGCTTCCATTTGTGACAATTACAGGTAAACCGCTCATACAATTTTTTAAATCTCTAACGGGCATATTTTGAAAACCGACGTCAGAGGCTTTTTAGTTTCTCTCTTATTTTCATAACCTTTCCTTTTTTCTTAACCCTAATTGAAACTCTCATTCTCAAAATTTTCCCTAGTTTCTTCATATTTTCTTTTCGAAACTGTTTATCATAGGAACTATGGCTGGAAAATGTACTGCCAGAACTGTTGCTCGAGGTAGGGGAGACGAGGACGTGGTGGTTGCTGAAGGCGTACAACGAGAAGCATGAAAATAGACGAAGGCCCATCGAAAGTCACAGCACCGATGGTTGATCCAATGCAAGCTTATCCTCCCGCGCAACCACAGGAAGAGATTCCACAAGCAGAATCTGTTGAACTGACGCCGATAACCATACTAGAGAAGCGAGCAGTGGAAGTTCTGCAACATCCCACGAAAATTTAAAATAAAATTGCTAAAGTATAAAACATATGCCATTTTTGTAATTAATGGGAGTGCTAGTTTTGCCAAATTTATAGGACATATGGTTGCTATTTTTGCCATGTGTCTAAAGATACATGTCATTTTTATAAATAAAAAAATGCTAGAATCGCCAAGCGTCTAGGACACTTGGTAATTTTGCAATGCACACATTGCATATGCTATTTAAATTCAATTAAATCCTAACTCCCATATAAACAAGGAAAATGAAGCCTCCTTCAAACCCAAGATCGGAAGAGCACACCATTCACTAAGCAATATGTGAAATGCTCCCATTTATAATATAAAAATAAAGTGAATAAAAAAATTGATTGTTTAATGTGGAGAGAAAAGAGGAGCTAACCTTTGGGGAAATCAAATTAAAAAGGTGAGTAACATGTGCTTTGGCTCTCCCTCTTTGAAACTCGTGCCTTCTTTAATTCTATTTGGTATTCAATTGTCGTTATTGCTTCCCATACTCCTATTGTATTGCTTTGACATTTGATACCTAAGTGTGCAAACTTGTTTTTGGATAAATGATTGTCTTTTGTTTTGGGCATCGTTGGTGGAGCTATCTACCTGTTTGTTTTGCTTTGTAGTATCCTTTATAGTACTATGGCCTTACTACGTAGTCTTGGCCATTTTGAATTGTTATTGAATGTTTGTGTATTGCGTTTACGGGTAGAGGCGAAGCTAGTGGTGGCCTGACTTGAACTATGAATGGTTTTCTTTGTAGTACTATAACCTTCCTTGCATTCCATTATGAGCCAGTGCATGTTGTTATTCACTGAGTACTTTGTACTCACCCTCATCTTTTACAATCCTGTAGGTATTGAATTTAGAGCTTTATGGTCGGATTGTCCCAAAGGTGGAGAAGATACATGATTGTGATCGAGATTTCGGTGTATGGCCGAGGTTTCGTTGTGGGTAGCCCACAATATACTTTATTATCAGAGTGCGCAGTAAAAGCGTCTCAAGTCTCGCTCTCGATTTTGAATTTAGATACGTATTTAAACAGACGTGTGCTCTTCCGATCTATTGGGGGCGTTCGAAGGGGAATGATCTTGTTCGAAGGGGAAGTTCAAAATCCGCATGCTAAAGGATAAGTACAACCGCCACCAGAAAATAAAGTTCTACCAGAACCATCGGTTGTTGCTCAACCAGCACCGCAACCACAGGCTGCACAATAGGAAAATCCACCATTTCCTGTTCCCAATATGCAGCAAGAAGAAGCTCTTCAAGAAGCCCCAAATCTTCAAGATCGGAAGATATAATCGATCGCTAGGGAACATGAAAACCCTAATGATTCAGGGGAAAATCAACAGATCAACTATGTAGATCAAGTTCCAAAACAGTCAGTTGAGGAAGAACAGCAGAAATCTCCAGTAAAGGAGATGGCAGATGAGGATAAACCCTCTTCGCATTCTACAGAGGAGGAATTTGAAGGAGAAGAATCTAATAAGTCAGAATCAGGAGCATCGGAGGAGGATGCATCTGCAATTGACAGAGAGTGGAAATCCAAAAAGGTGAATGATAAATCTGAGAGTAAATATGAAGCAGAAGGGGAAGAGGAAAATTTTAAGAAATTTTCTACTGCAGATGAAGTTAAGGTGTTTTCTGAGAAAGAAAAGAAGAAAAGAGAGGAGATCAAAAAGGGAAAACAGAAAGTTGAGGTACAGTCAGAAAAATTCCAACTAGACAGAGGCCAACTGGAGTAAAAATTGGGAGTCTAAACAAAAGGACTCATTCTGAATCAGAATCAGACGAGGAAACAGACTTACCAGACCATGATGTATCTGAGGAAGACTCTTCACCAAAAGGTTTAGACAAGCTCAAAACACAACCTGACGACCCAAAGGACTTCAGGCGCACTGAGATTTGCACTATACGAGGTTCTTTCGTTCCTTATAATTTCCGCTTTCATGATTTCAGAACTGCTAAGCTTTTTAAGAAATATGTGATATTTAGGAAATTTCAGTATGAACGGAAAATCATGTTTTCTGATTTTGAGAAGTTTAATCTAGGAGAGTTGGTGAAATTCTTTAAAATTGAAAATTTATTTGACTATCGAGGCAAGGCTAATGAAACACTGGATAGAGAATTCTTGGTAAATATCCCTAAAAATCTTGGTGATTATAAGTGCTCCTTTACATCTAAGATATATGTGAGGCGAAGAATGGTCAGGTTTACTCTAGATAGTCTGCGAAATTGGATAGGGGCTAGGTAGTTTAATATTTCTGAACACACTGAGCAGAATATATCGAACAATGAGATAGCCCAGGAATTAATTGGATCAAATTGGCCAGCTAGAAGATATGATTTTAGAGTAGCACAAATGTCCTTGAGATATAAGCTACTATACAAATTTGTGATGACTAATCTGGATCCACTCACTCACAAGACTAAAATGAACAGAATGAGGGTACTTATTATTTATCAGCTGGGAACTAAGAAACCACTTGATTGGGGGCAGCGTGTGTATGATGTGATAAAAAGTTGTATATCTGGCAGTGGATCTAGGCATTTGAAAACCTAAAAGCTTCCTTTCCTATGGATTATTTCTGAATATTTAAAGGATCAGGGAGTTGAAAAAATGTCAGCAGATGTTTGGTCACAACTTATTGCTCTACTTATAAGGGATCATTGTGCTAAAATGTTCAAACCTACAGCACAATCTGTTACTTCTGTGGCATCTGCAGAACCAAACACAGAGGAACTAAAGCAGCATATATCCAGACTGGAAGCTGGATTTTCAGGATTTAGGAATCAGTTTACCACCTTCCAACAATCTATAATGACTTTTTGACTTGTTTTAATCCTTTGTGTAGTTTGATGGTTCATTGTCTGTTATCAAATAAACAAACATTTGCCAACAAAGATTAGGATATTCCAGATTTTCTCAGGGCATACTTGAAAACAATTGACCATCAAGCAACATGAGCAAGTCAGAAGCAGGATACAACAGATCCAGCAGCAACATCCAGGCCAGATACATCTAAGACTGCCACTCCAAAGAAAAAGAAGAAGAGACCAGGTGAAAAGAATGATGACCATGAGCAGAAGAAGAAAAAGAAAGCCAAGAAGTCTGAGAAAGTTGATTAAAGATTGACGTCTGCCAGAATGAAGAAAAATTGAAGGAAGAATGAAGAGCCATTCTCAAAAGCATTTATGTTTTTGAAACGCTCATTTAAATTTTTATATTTTAAGTTTTAATTTCTGTTTTTATCTATTTTGATGAATTACAAGTTTTAAACTCTTTACGGTTGCTTCTACATTTTGATGTAGGAACTAATTTCTGAGCTCTGAGTTTAACTCTTTTAGCTCTGGTTTCATTGATCTTTTCTGCATGACACATTTGGCTTTTCTCCTTTGTCAAAAAAGGGCAGAAAATAAGTGACTTAACATCATATATTTAGCATCAAGTTATTGTGTGTCATATTTTTCTATGATACATCTTAGGAGGAGTTTTATACTAAAGGGGAGTTTTAAGTGTCTTCATGTTTTGAAACCCTTAGGAATTTTTTGAAACTTTTGACACTTTGAGCTACAACATGTTTTGAAAAATTAGAAAAGCCAAAAAGGGAGATTGTTAGTACAAATATTTGTGCATTTAATTGACATTCCTAATTTTTACTAAGTGTCAAAATTTTTGTGACTTATTTTGCATGACGTGCTCAACGTGTTATATTTTCATGAGCATGCAAATTATGATTCTTGGCCAAAAAGGAAGGTTGGGGAGTGTGTATCTTACTTGAGGCTAAAGAGTTCTATTTAACATGCAAGTCTTATGTTTCCTAGTTTGAATTATACACTAGTTATTACCTTATTTAATTAGGTTAGACTTCTTGCATGCAAAGTTTGATTTAACTTAGGAAAGTTTTGTATTTATGGTATAATCATATTCTAATTTTCCTTATCTTTCTATTTCTATATGGATTCAATCTCTTGTCTTGCACAAGAACTAAAAAGACCATCCTATATATATTCTCTTGTAGATCGATGCATAAGCGAGATAAAGAGACGAGTTGAGCAAGAATTATCTTTGCTATATTTTTCGAGAGCTCGACCAAGAAGAGAAAGCAAGCACACTGCCATATCCTACGAGATTTAATCTTCCATTTAGACTTCAATGTCTTAATCCGTGTTTGTTTGGCAAAACCCTACATAGTACATTGATTGGAGATTATACATGTGCAACGAACTATCCACACAAGATTGAAGAGTGTTAGGAGTTTTTGTTTCCCATAATGAGTCCAGGTGGATTTTAGGAGGCTTGATGTACGTTCCCATGTGAGCGCGATAGCAAGAGGACAAGAGCAACTCAAGTTGCCACATGTGAAAAGGCGTAAAGAATGGAGTTTCTTTTATAAGTTTTTCCTTTTGAATGTTTAGTGTCTCTTCCGATCTCACTAAGTCTCTCAAGTTGTACGAAACTCTTATCTATGTTAGTGGATTGCTTGTCATATGGCAAAGGTGCTCGCAGTTTTTTCAGTTGGGTTTCTGCGTCAATAATTTTGGTGTTTTTGATTTCCGCATACATACCCGAACTAGACATATCTAGGTCGTGTTACACTTTACATCATAATAACTATTAAGTAGCTAAGTAGGATATATCATGATTAAAGTCTAGATAACAACCGTATTCACATTAATAAAAGATTATATATTAAAACTTATATACACATTTAACCTACAAATTATAAAAGACAAACGATAACAAAAGACATACTATATCACCATGTAAGCGTGCATGCAACCTATAAATAATAAAAGAAAGACTTATAAGTCTTACAATCACCCAGTTTAGAGACTTCTAATATAAAAATATTACATTCATTCAAAGTAAAATATTCAAAGTAAAATCATTGCCCGATTTTGAACATGTAACTTGAAAAGCAATACTTCAATTTGCATTCTTGCCCAAAAATGGTTGAATATAAAAAATACATTAAGCAAGTATTCACCTAAAAAATTCATTGTATCTGACTAATATTTCACCCAACACTCCTGCCACATACCCTCACTAGTTGATTGTCCGTTTAAGTGCAGAAACCACGAAGGGAAATGTAATTTCAATTGATCTGCATAGAATTTAAGCAAATATTATGCAATAAACCAACAAAAAAGAAGTAGTTGTCGTCGTCGTCGTAGTAGTAGTAGTAGTAGTAGTAGTAATAATAATAATAATAATAATAATAATAATAATAATAATAATAATAATAATGATGGACCATATCAAGGCATGACAGAATCAGCTACAAGATTGCAGTGAAGTAGAGGTTAAACTGCAAGTGATAATTCATAACTTATCCTAACATTATATTGTTGGAAAATCACCCCCTCCCCGCTGCAGGTTTAAAACTCATATAAACAATAGACCATGGGTTACTACAGGGGACAAGGAAAACATATTAATGGAATTTATTCTATATACCAGTCTTTTCTTATTCAACTGATATGAAATTTTACCTAGAAGAAATAATTATTTAGGTGGACAAACAAAAAATTCAAACTAGTCGATTTATCTAACAGCTATTTGACTAGAGAAAACCTAAAAGGGAAATATAAAAACCATAAATTCTTTAAGATAATACCAACTTTATCATGAATTTGGCTGCCATTGATTATTTCTCATCATTACATGTTTTAATCTAGTCTCAATTTAACACCATATGATATAGCACTATATGGTGTCAAGTGCTCATGTGGAGTGCCTCGAGGTATGCCACATAAGAAATCACAATTATGTGGTATACCTCGATGCACGCCACATGACCATATGATATCATATAGTACAATACATATGGTGCTGGATCATTTTTTTGTTTTAATTTTTATTTTTAATACCCACGTATATAGAGCTCTTAGGCCCTTAATTGATTTATACATCCTTGAAGCTAGTTCTGATCTAGTATAATATGGTATGAAACTATATCCTATATGACCATGTGGCGTTTACCAAGACACATCACGTGGGAAACCACAGTTATGTGGCGTGCCTCGATGCACACTACATAGTCATATAATATCATACAACACTTTATATATAGTGTTAGATCATTTTTATCCTTAGCGCTAACCTTAGTGCAAGTTTATAAAAGGATTAAAAACTGGCTCATAATTATAAATGTTTGACGTGTTTGAGGCACAATATTAAATAGAGTTAAATAGTATATATATGTTATACAACCAATGTATGAAAGAGACACTTTTTCATTAGAACATAAAGCAAGCAATGACTAGGATTTCTGTGGACCAATCCACACAGTAATTATGCTTTCCCCATCTCTCAAACGTTAAAATAGCTTCATCTCTCGACTTGATCTGGATCGATTTTAATATAATTGATAGGGTGAACAACTGAGTTATGGTGTTTCACTGAGAAATTTTCACGTGCAATTTTGGTAGAAGACAAAGTGGATGAGAATATGAGCAGCGATTTGAGTTTCAGTGGTAGAAGACATGGACTGTGGAAGAGAACAAAAGCAGCAATTCGTGTATTTGTCTGTGCGCAAAGGATCGGGTTAATCAAGGTTTATACAGATTGGGCTGTAACAAACGGATTGGAACTGATACAAAGGCTGTATTTAATTTTCACAATCCGACGCGAAACTGATTTCTCAGTCAAACCAATCCAACCCTCATCGGGCCGGGTCGGTTTCCTACCTTAAATGCTCACTCCTACGGTATATATCTAAATTTTTAGTTTCTAGTGGTATATTTGTTGTACCGATTGAATATTTGCATCACGTTCAACTTTAAAATAATTGTGACACCATCAAAAGAATGAAAATAAGCACAATTTCTTTTTTTAATAATTTTGAAGCAATTTTTCAGATTATTGTTTATATTCACCCCCATTTGTTAACTCGTATTAATATGTTCACTGAGATGTTCACTCAGCAGCAATATTACATACATTTCGAATTTAAAACTAATGCGAGAAACTATCAAAACAAATGAAAAAAACCAAAAACTTTTTAGTGAAAATAAAATAAAAAATAAATAAAAGGAAATGGGGGTTCGACGACCAAAGTTTGAACAATCGTCCATCTCCATCTTTAAGAGGAAAATGGAAAAGAAAGAAAAAGGAATAAAAACAAAATTAATTGATAAGCAGAAGAGGATGTGAAGTGATTGTCTTGAGAAGCGTTACCCGGAACAGAAGCTTCGATTTCGAACCGCCAACTCCGTCTCCCAGTCACACACAAACGTGAACGTCCGTCTGCCTCTCGTCGTCCGCTCGTCGAGTTCCCCGTTCGGCCGGCAGTCGCTCGTGCAGCAGCCAAAGCGCCGGGCAAGCTAACCCTAATTCCTAATTTCCTAATTCTCAACTGGCATTTGAAACTTGCTTATGTTCTTCACATTCACTTGCTTTGTGCTTTTATGAATTCTTTTCAAGATACATGAGCAGGGTAATGGGCAGTTATGTTTAATTGTGATAATTTTCAAATTTTTAATTTATTTTTTTCGTATTGATATGAAACTAGTGCTTCTGACATTTTACTTTCAAAAAAAAAAAAAAAAATCTTCGGACAGTTTGAGCAGTGAGCACTTACCTTAAATTTTGAAAATCCATCAAGCTAAAATGACATTAAGTAAAATTGCTAAAAAAAGGAATACCCATAAATGACATTTAGAATTGTTCAAAAAATAGAATACCCTGACTTTTAACAGGCATGTATGAATTAGCCTATTTTTCAAAAGGATTTAGGCATATGAATTATTCTATTCCTTCTTACTTTGGCTTAACACAAGATGTTGTATTATTGTATAAAATACAGAATATATGGAATTAAGCTTTATGAAGGGGGAAAAAATTGGGATCTATTGCTTGAATCCATTTGCACTTTGAGAATTATGGATCGAGTGATATGAACTTACGGAGTATGGAGTTGAATTGAGATTCTAGGTATTCCATGACTCTTTTATTGAATAAGTTACAAATTCGTCCTTAAGACTTCCGCAGCTAAAGTCATGTTCTTTATTAGTATTGCTTTTGATTGAGGGTCATTTTTGGGATAATCCAGGGACATATTGAGATATTTAAAATTATAATTTGAGTAATTTGTTGTTAAAATGTGTGAATAAGGTCGTTAGTTTCTGTGAATTGAAAGAAATATGAGGATGAAAATATGTTTGACAACCTTAATTATACTTTCAAGCTCAAGTCAACTGTGATGTCCTGCTACAGTTCTGTTTAATGTTTGACAAGCATCATTTGACAAGAAGATTATAGCCTCATTCCCATCCCTGATGGTTGACTACTTTCCAATCTTTCCTACCAGAGAGGACAGTATACAATCATGTAGTTATTCTAAGTTTGGAATCCCTCACTGTTTGTTGTATGAATTGCCAATTTGACATTTACATGGAGAAGTGAGTCCGTGCTTTCTTCTAACTACATGTCATTGGTTTGCTTTCAAGTATGTCTATCTTTGGTGATAATATAGTAATCTTTTAGAATATGTTTTATTTTTTGTTTCTTTTTAAATTTAATGTTCGATACATTGTTTTGTTTTTTGCTACGAAGAGGCCTATTTTTGGAAACTCGCCTCAGGCCTTAGAAATTACAGGGCTGACCCTGCATGTACACACCTAAAAGCTGCATCTTATATGGACAATTCTGTCATTTTTGGTTTCAATTCTTTATTTTGAATTATGGGGAATAGGATATATGCTTTAGATTGGTATGAATGATGATATAATGCTCCTTGTTTATAGTTAGCCCTAAGGAAGTGTTTAATATGAAAATTGAAACATTTTGGGTTAAATTAATGGGTCTTATAAAAGAATTGAGTTTAACTTGTACCTTTTGTTTTGTTTCAACCAATTTGGTATCTTCGTAATGATTTAGAGATGAAGATGGTTAGTATTATTTTGTGTACAGTTAAGGTGTTTTAAAAAATGCATATGTTAAACTAGTTTATTTTATGGTTTATTAACAATGCTTGTTCTGTAGGTTTAGTTCCAACAGCTTATTATTATAGAAATATTTGAGATCTTACGAAAATGTTAGATTGGTGGTAATAAAAGGATCAATTGAGTTGAGGTAATATGATTTGGGATTGGGGATGATTTTTTAAAAGGTTAACCACTAAATTCAGATAATCTGTCATCGTGCACTAATCACCAAAGTAGGCATGGGGTGAGGGATTTGTATTGTTTGAGGGACGAAGGGTTGCTACGGAGTGGGAGTTTTCCATCTGATATGGCAAATTGACGAGTGCTTTGAGAGAAAAGTTTAAAAACATGACCAGTCTCCCAGCATTTTCTCTGTGTGTCTTGAGGAAAAAAACTCTCCCAGCTCTCCGTCAACTCCTTTTTCAAATAAAAGAACTCATGAGTCATTGTAGGGGGGAAACTCACAGTAATTTATCTAGTCAGAACTTTGAAGAGGAAAAAGTAGTTCCTTGGTGAAATGATGTTAGTATTCTCAGATGAAGGGAAAGAACATTGTATGAATCCTTTATGCGGGAAATGTAGTCATCAGTTAATTTAATTCTTGATTTTGAAAATTCCCTTTGATTGCAACTTACAATTGGAACAGTTAAAACCAAATCTTAATGAACTCTAATAATTAATTTCAATTAAAATGAGAAAAAAAAATTAAAAAACCTCAGTGAGAACAAAAAAGGGCACTGGAACCAAGAATTCTTATATTCTAGAGTAAAAAGAGGCTTTCCTGATTCCACCATAAAATTGCACTGAAAATCAATTAAAAGATGTGAGATAAAATGATAGCATGTCCTAATCCAACATCCTTAGTGCAGTTAAAAAAAAAAAAAAAAATGGGTTCTTATTCCTTTTTCACTGTTATCATCCATAAAGTAAATCCAACCCACAAACAATCGAAAAATTCTTTCTTGAATCCAGGATAGCTTCAGACAAGCAAGGTAATATTCAGCTTCCCTTCATTTGCAAACATCACTTACCTTCTTTTAGTTTGTTGATCATAATCCATGGATACTGCTGCTTAATGGACTTTTTATGTCGTGAGTTGTAGATTTCTTCAAGATTGCTGTAGAAATTAGGGTTTTATGCATAATTGAGCACTGATTTCAGCATCCCAGATCTATTCCTTTAGTTGGAG
>CAVNYN010283850.1:0-12885 GCA_963692815.1 Nyctanthes arbor-tristis | reverse complement strand
TAAGTTAAACAAGTTTGAGGAGAACGAAGGTTTTAAGGCAGAGAACGAGTGGATGTTGGACACAGAGGGTGTCAATCTTTTGGCTGTCATGTGTCACGAGGATGTTGATGCAAGGAGGACAACAAGTAATCACTTAATTGAAGTTATTGAAGTTCTTGGAATTGAGGCAGTTCGGAAAGCGTTACTGGATGAGCTGCGTGTTGTCATCTCTTTTGATGGATCTTACGTAAACTACAGACACTTGGCAATATTGTGTGATACCATGACATATCGTGGTCACTTGATGGCCATAACTCGTCATGGGATTAATCGCAATGATACTGGGCCAATGATGAGATGCTCATTTGAAGAAACGGTTGATATTCTTCTGGATGCTGCTGTGTTTGCCGAAACAGATTACCTGAGAGGAGTTACTGAAAATATAATGTTAGGTCAGCTTGCACCAATTGGCACAGGAGACTGTGCCTTGTTGCTGAATGAGGAGATGTTGAAACAAGCGATTGAGATCCCTCTGCCAAGCTACATGGAAGGAGGAATGGATTTTGGGATGACTCCTGCACGTTCACCACATACTGGAACTCCATACCATGATGGCATGATGTCTCCAAATTATTTGCTTAGTCCAAATCTTCGGTTATCTCCGGTTTCAGATGCTCAGTTTTCTCCTTATGTTGGTGGAATGGCTTTCTCTCCAACATCTTCTCCAGGCTACAGTCCATCCTCGCCTGGATACAGCCCATCATCCCCGGGTTATAGCCCCACTTCCCCGGGATATAGCCCTACTTCTCCAGGTTATAGTCCCACTTCTCCAACTTACAGTCCCAGTTCTCCTGGATATAGCCCAACAAGTCCTGCATATTCTCCTACGAGTCCGTCGTATTCACCAACTTCTCCTAGTTATAGCCCAACCTCCCCTAGTTACAGCCCTACTTCCCCGAGCTACAGCCCGACTTCCCCTAGCTACAGCCCAACTTCCCCCAGCTACAGCCCGACTTCTCCAGCGTACAGCCCGACTTCTCCAGCATACAGCCCGACTTCTCCCTCATACAGTCCTACATCTCCATCTTACAGTCCAACCTCCCCTTCCTATAGTCCCACCTCGCCTTCATACAGTCCAACTTCACCATCGTACAGCCCTACCTCTCCTGCCTATAGCCCAACATCCCCTGGATATAGCCCAACATCCCCGAGCTACAGCCCTACGTCCCCGAGCTACAGCCCTACATCCCCAAGTTACAATCCCTCAGCCAGATATAGCCCTTCCCTTGCATATTCACCTACCAGTCCAAAGATCACACCTTCAAGTCCATACAGTCCCTCATCTCCAAATTACAGGTAATATTGGTAGTCCTTGCTGTGTATTATTTGGGCATATTTTCTGCATTTGAACTGCGAACATTATGCGAGATAAGGCTAGCTAGGTGCTTGAGTTCTAGTCAGTCGTCACAGATATTCATCATAGGTGGTTTTTATGTTTTTTCTTGTTAAAGAATGTTGATTAGTTCATTAGAGTAATGCGCTATGGCACTACTGGCACTTGACATCATCTATGTCACATGTCCATGCCTTACCTTGTTAGTGCTCAACACCACTGGTACTGTATGACATAATTAAGGTGTTTGATTCTCTCTATGAAAACACATTATAATCCTACCCACCACTGATTTGACAACTGCTCATTTATAACCACAAATTTCAAATTTTTAATAAATCTACACTACTTATTTCACGTCATTATAATTTCTCATTATAATTCAATTTGAATAAAGAGATTCAAATAGCCACTCATTTCATTACGATGCATTTCACTTGTGCAATGTGACTTGAGAATAAGATGGGTTGATTGCTTATCTTCTGTTGCAGCCCTACATCTCCTTCATACTCTCCGACATCTCCAACGTATTCTCCTTCTAGTCCAACATATAGTCCAAGCAGGTAAACTGGTGGTGTCACTATTATATTTAGAGCTTCCTGGAAAGAGAAACATGATGAGATAGTGTTTGGATTTAGCACATTTAAATCTCAAATTTTTATTTGACTTTTTCAGCCCATACAACTCTGGTGCAAGCCCGGACTATACTCCAAGCTCTCCACCATATAGGTGAATGTCAGTAGTTGGTGGAATGTATTCCAACATCAAACTTGTCGCAATTTGGCTTTTACTTGTTTGGTTCTCAGCCTTTTTCTAATTATATATTTTCTCTTCAGTCCAAGTGGAGCATACTCACCGAGTGCACCTGGGTATTCCCCGTCTACTACCAGCCAGTACACTCCCCGTGTTAGTGAGAGAGACGACAAAAGTGTTAAGAATGATAAAAGCAGCCGCTGAGCCACATCATTGCCCCCTTTGATGGAGATGGAGAACCAAGTTCCTAACTTTGATAGCCCAGCCTTCCATACAATGTCGAAAAGATGTCAGCTAAATAACTCACCCATTGCCTTGTGGAGCACTTCTATTATTCTCATCCGGTTGATTTGATATTATGTACTACTAGAGTTTGGTAGTGGTACGTTGATTTAATTTTGGACTTGTTACTTTTAATAGCAGGAATATGTGGAAACTGTTAGTCCTGTCTTCTGTCAAATACATGTAATGGATTGCAACATACTGGGAGGCTGCTTCCGCTGCACTTTTGAGTTCTGTACCTTTCTCCTCTGTAAACTGAATATATATATATATATATATTCTTTTTTTTGTATTTTTCTCCTATTTGATAATAGAATTTGATGGTTAGTAGAATTTTGAGGCTACTTCATTGGTAGTCTGTGCCGGACCTTGAATTGTATACTTCCGTTTTAGTGCAACCTGATGAAGCTTAAGAACGGCAATTGGTCTTTCGATGATGAATATAATTACCAATTCTATGCCCTCCTGGAGATTTTACTATATAAAAAAATGACACATGCTGATCGGTCTGTCTATTATTTTGTAATAGAGTAATTTTATTTATCTAGATTGGTTTTTAACTTAGCAATTATATTGGGGATGTGTGAAGGTGTATGAATACATAGGGGCATTAATTTAATTAGAGTTTAATTTTTAATCTAGATAAATGAAGACTATTGTTTTTTCTCATATTCTTTTAATCTTCTTCTCTTTAATTTTTTTACTTTTTAGGCATTCTTGTTTACCGTATATTTTACCGTATGTACACAGACTATTAGATAATTTATATGTGGATTGACGGTGAGTTAACTACTGCACCTGTCAAACGTATGAAGGGAGGTATCATTAATTTTTTTTTTTTTTTTGTTTCTCTTTTAGCTTCTTCAAATAAAATAATCTTCATGTCTCTGTGTCTCCCCCCCAATATCATCTCCACACTCGCATTTGCACAAGAGACGTTCTAATTCCTGAGTTGAGGCAGAAGCTGAAAATTACAAAACAAGGTCCTGAAATCCTAAATCAAAGTCAATCGAGTCCGGTACCAGCTTCCCTTCCTCCCCAGCAGCAGCGGAGAGAAACACTTGGCTTGCAGTTGGATACGATGACGACAAGCTTCACCAGTATGTCATCTGTAACCTATCATCACATCCCTTTCCGTGGAATCCATCTCCGGTCTCCTCCCACGCTTTCCCCTTATTCACCTAATCTTGTTCCACCACTTAAGGTACTCTTCTTCCCCCCCCCCCCCCGGTAATTTAGATGTGTTATAATATCTAAAGCTTTCCAATTTTTTGTTACTGGGCCGTGGATTTGGTATCAAAGTAGATATTTAGTTCGTAATGTGTTCTCGTATGCGTTCGATTATATATAAATCTAGAAGGATACGTTATGGTTATTGATGTTGTATTTATTATTCTTGGATTGATTAATTGCTAGAAAGGAAGCTGGGGGCGGGGTTTGGAGCTGCTTAGAGTGAATTGTTTGTCGGAGCAGAGTGAAGATGCTATGGAATCCAAACTTGAAACGAGGTCGTCGCCTCCATCTACATCTACATCTACATCTGCATCTCCATCACCATCGCCATCGGCGTCTTCTTCATCAAAGATTAGTGATGAGGACAGTGAAAATTCAGCCTTCAAGTGGTGTGCAGCTCTTGGAGGGCTTGGATTTTTGGAGACGTCTTACTTGAGTTATCTTAAGCTTACAGACTCTGAAGCAGTCTGCCCAATCGGAGGCACTACTTGCACAAGCATCCTAAACAGTGATTTCTCTGTCGTTTTTGGTACTCTCTTCCTCATCTCTGTTAAGAGATCATAATGATCAATAAAAAAGTTTTGGCAATGACATTACAAGCAATTTATATAGAACTCAGCTTTAGGACGGGCCTATATGGCAGGCCGCCCAACTTGCTTATAAGCTCTCACATGGCAGGCCTTCAACTAGCTCTATCAAAATTAATTAATATATTAAGTTTTAATGGCATCCGTTGTCCTGTGGTGATTTCTCTGTCATTTTCTGTACTCTCTTCCTTGTCTCAGTTAAGGGATTCTAATGTTTAATATCAATGTTTTCGGAGTGATATTAGAGGCATTTTTTATAGAACTCAACTTTAGAACGGGCTTATAAGGGAGGCTGCCCAAATTGCTTATATGCTCTCACATGGCAGGCCTTCAACTAGTTATATCGAAATTAATTAATATATTAAGTTTTAATGGCATCTCTTATCATTGTCTTTATTTATATACAGCTTTTATGCACTAATTTTTCTTGTGTTCAAGTGAGAAGAAGGAATTTGATATCTTACTGAACTAGATATGTGCTTCTATCCATTTAAAAAGGGGTGATTCTCTGATACCTTAAAATTCGTGCAGCAATTAATTCTAAAAAATAAAATTTCATTTTCATTATATTTTAAATACCTCCCGGTGATATCTTTTCTGCAAATATTATGCTTGCTTTGCTTGTTATTTATCTATAGTTTATTTGGCAATTATGTTACCAAATCTTTAACTTTAATGATACTTGCAGACCATATATCTATTGGACATATATGCTTTGCATTAAAGCATCTTTTAGTTAAGGATTATGCAACTAGAATGCAGGTAAGAATTTAGAAAAATATTCATTTTTCATCCTTTTCCGTTTTTGCCAGGCATTCCTCTTCCATTCGTGGGTATGGTAGCCTACGGGTTGGTAGCAATCCTTGGCCTACAATTGGGTGGGGTGGGCAGGCTGCTTAACATTGAAAGAGGTGATGCTCAGATGGTTTTAACTGGGACAACTACTGCTATGGGAGTTGCCAGTGCATATTTATTATATATTCTGAGCACAAAATTTGCAGGAGAATCGTGTTTATATTGCTTGACATCAATATTCTTATCGTTCAGCTTATTATTCATCACCCTAAAGGTCTTTCTCCCTTGCAAGATTATTAGCTTCTTTATCCCTAGTTGCGGCTTATTGCTATACCAATGACAAGAATGTTTTTGACTGCAGAGTTTGGGGGCTCAGGAGATTCAGAAAATGGTTGGCTTACAGCTATGCATTGGTAGTTTGGTGGTTTTTGCTCTAAGCAAATCGTATGATGCTGCAGTACCTGGACCCACAAGGTAGTGCAATAGTTCATTTAAATAGGATAGCCTTGACCACTTTTCACTTTCTTAACTGAATGTTCCTACACAAAGTAATACTACATTCTTTTAAGTTGTTGATCTTGTTATTAAGTGGAGATAAGATTATAGGATTTTATTCTGAAATAATTGCTAGGCTAGTTGTAGGATCAATAAGAAAAAACAACACTGGTACGCTGAAAGGCAACTTTCTTATCGAGAGAGGAAAATCCTTGGACCCATTCTTTCTCTGCATCAGTGAATTATGAGGAAAACATGCCTTTTAGTTATCATTCCTTTTGTGGCTATATCTACATTTTAACAATTTGATTTGATATTCGACATTCATTACCTGGCTTGCTGCTTGCTTAACCAAACCCCCGGGTTGTGGGGCGCAGTCTAGGTTCAATACGGAGGAACTTGGATTGAACAAACAGTTTAATGTAGGTTCAGAATTCTTTCTACTTAGTTCCACTGATTTTTTGTTAAATTCTTAATTTTATTAAAATCTTTGCTGGTATTAGAACTGAACTGTCCATGTTAATGATAAGCTCAGTTGAAACTTGAAAGTGTGTTTGGGAGAGATTTGTTGGAGAAAAATTATTCTATGTGTTTAGAAAGTAAGGAAAAAGTTAATGAATTACGTGAAAAAATTATATCTTATAGAATGTGTTGTTGGAAATGAATTTGGGGAAGAGATTCACTCTGAAAAGCTCCCCAAACAAGTTCTTAATCTATTATAATTTCAATATTATGAGTATGTTGGAATACTATGCTTCAGATTGCAGTTGAAGTGGACTTCTTGATACTAATCCCACTGTGAAAGTGGGTAGAGCAATGGTTAAAATAGGAACCTGTATAGATGATTTTGAATCCAATGTATTTATGATAGGGACAATTATATTGCCACTGCAAGATTTAATCTCCATTCCACAAAAAATTTATTTACTTAAATGCCCATATATAAAATTGCATTAATAACCTTTGTTAATATGTTCTACATCATCTTTTTAATTTTCCCACCACATCTGAAATTCAATCCATTTTTTCTTCTTCCCTTTTTTTTTTCATTTTTTTAATTGTCAATCTTCTTTTTTGGTGGTAGCTCCTCCCTTATGACATCCGGCAGTTCTCTTCAAGTCGGCTTCACGACTAGACTGACATCGGCATTGTTCTACACTTTCAATATGGAAGAATTCATTAATAAATATTAAAGCTTTTCAAATCAAATGATCTTGAATGACCGAAATTTTTATTTTTGCATGATTAATTAGTTCTTAAGATACCCATTAACTTTGACGAGCACCATAACTTGGGATTATTCCATCAGCATCGCCGACCTGCGGTGTTAATCTTGATATGGGATTTTTCTTCAATTTGGAATTGGACTGTAGGTGAGGGAAGATTGACCATTGAAAATGAAATTCATATTTTGTTGCGACTGCTTCATTTTAGTTTCCGGCAAGTAAAAATGGTGGATGGCTCTTATTCCGGTACTGGTGAAAAATGGTAAACGCATATTAGATTTGGGACTTAAAATTCTGGAAATGTGCACCACACTATTATTTCATTTTGATTTTTGGTTTTTTATGTCTTATCTTATATTGGGTTACATATGTAAACTTCTTGTGGTGTGGCTATCTATTTTCCTCCTCATATGTGGTGAGGCTAAAAATGTGGTGAGGGGATTAAAAATTGTAGTGGCAATATAATTGCACTATAATTGCCCTAATGATATTCCTAAGTTGAATGTTCCTCCGAAATCTCTTTTTTGTTTACTTTACTATGTTCATATAAACAGGTTGGCAGAGAATGAAATACCGTATTTCACAACCGAGATTGCAACCAAGTCAAGTCCATTGGCGCTTTCTCTTGCAAGACATCTACATTCAATAGGAGCAAAACTATATGGAGCTTTCTGGTGTTCACATTGTCAGGAACAAAAAGAGGTACTTCCTTTCTTGCAGTTGCTTCCAATTGAACTCTAGAGCATTTAAGCTCATAAAATGTACGAAAAAAATTCTCTCTCTCTCTCTCTCTTGGTGCTGTAATTTTCTGTTCTAATTTATTTTTCAATTAAAAATATTCTAAACATCTATTATGTGATTTTTTTTTCCTGAAGCTATTTTGTTATCCTCTTTTGAAAACATTTCTGGAAGGGGAAAATAGTTTTTTCTTTTCTGGCTTCTGCGTCCTTGTTAGGAAAACAGATGCGATAGATGTCCTAGTGGAGGCTTACCCAGATAATCAATTTTGAGCTTTCTGCACATGCTCAATTTGATATATGTGGATACATTGAATTGCTGTCATTACAGATGTTTGGACGCGAAGCAGCAAAATTATTGGACTATGTTGAATGCTTCCCCAATGGAGTAAAAGAAGGAACTAAAATGGCCGAGGCATGTACGGAAATTAAAATTGAAGGATTTCCAACATGGGTGATCAATGGTCAGGTGTGCAAGCTCTTTATGGCTATAATTTTTTGTTTTTGCTTTAATTTTTCCCCTTGAAATACGTGCTCACAGAGTCGTTGATGCAGATGAGCATAACGTAACTTTCTAACATGATATTCTGCGTATGACTCTGTGCTTCTTAGCATAATAATTTGGTACACGTGATTCTATAAATACTCTTTTGCCCACTTTTTGACAAGAAACCGACATGTTTGGTAAAGCTTAAAGATGAGTTAAAGTGTTATATAGACAACAAAAGCGATCCCTTATCCACAATAATTTGGGGGGCTGACTCCCTGAGTCCTCCTTTGCCATTTTATTCTATTAACTCTAGATCCTTAGTAACTAAAACATGCCATTCCCAAATTGATTTGTACAAAGATAATGAATTCCAAAATCTATTTATTTAATAGCTTTTCAGGCTTAGATTCTCTTTCAGTTTTTCCTGCATATAAAATGTGTTGTACTTGGCAAAAAGTTGTTGATGTGGCTTGAACGAGGTGGTAAATTTTTTTATACTGCAACCTCTTGTGATGATTGGTCTGGTTGGGGTGCACATATTGCAGGTTTTGAGTGGAGAAAAGAACTTCTCTGAACTTGCTGAGTTATCTGGAATCAAACTTGAAGATTGAGCTCAATCTAAGTAAGATACCATTTCCCTCACTCATACAAAGCTTTGTCCCTGCATAAGGGTTTTTGGCAGTTCTAGATTCTCGATTAGCGTCATGGCAAGATTTGGCTGGTGTTCGTTCTACAGGCCTTACCATTAAAATGGGGATCCCTCAAACCCAGCCTGCCAGAATGAAATCAATGCATGGTTGATTAGAACATAGATCCATACTTGTTCTTAACATACAATGAGACCACCTAGAAATGAACTGGCATACACTCGATGTCTATACTGTCTCTAGTTCTTTGCAGCATGTTTAGCATGTTAGATTGAACTTTTTTATTGCACTAGAACATGTCTCGTTGATGAACTGAAGACTAAACAGCACTAGCGCACTCAACTATAGTTGACACGAGTCTACTTGTTGAATGCCGGCTCTACTCTTTTTATGTAACTTGTATAAAATTGCTTAATTGACACTTGTTCATTTATATTGCATTCGCTAACGAACTCTTGACCTTTCCCGAATTGATGTGATCTCAAAGTGAATAATAATTTCTTATTTTATCACTTGTAATTGGTAAAATAATATCTATTTATTATGTCATAGTTTATCTCCTCTTTTGTTTGAGCATCTAGCTACACGTTGACCAATTCTTTAGACGATTATCTCATTGAAAACTTCTCTTAATGAAGTTCAGCACCTAATAACTTCACACAACCAAACTTATTACTTTATTCTTCTTTCTCATCTTTTTTTACTTTTCATAGTCACATGGACATACTATAAAATGCACGTACAAATTTGAAGACATCGTTACTTTCATAGTCGCCAAATATATGTAGTAGGAAGAAGACAAACACTGAAGGTAACAGTATTTTTCTTTAACTATGAATTGCCATTAGTCAGAATTGAGTGTCCTCCTGCAAGCTCGATAATGTGCAATTATAATTGTTCTGTTAGAATGATTGACTTTTTTTTTTTTTTACTTTAATAGTCAGTTCTCATATTGAAAAGGTTGTGAGCTCGCCTGCGGAGAGAAACCCAAGAACCTCCCCCACGAGCAACTCATTCGAGTGTAGCGTTTTAATTTTTAAATGCATAGCAAAAAATTAAATATGGCAGAATAAAGCAAGGGACGCGGTGAATCTAAAATTTTTTAGTAACACGAGCTAATAAACTTATATTAAAAAAAATTATATATATAAATAATAAAAATGCTTCATCCAACACGGTATTCGCCCCTATGAATATCAAAAAGTTTGGAGCTTGTCATAACCTAACTCAATGTATTTTGCAAGGATAATATTATTATATATGTACAGACAGGCTTCTAGGGTAAAATTATAATTATATCATTTTATTTCCTCTTTCTTTTAGTTTACAACATGAGAGGTGAAATTTTAATTTCACGCTCTTCTTATGAATTTATTTTTAAACCTTTTTGTACAGAGAGATTTATTGATTTTGCAATCCTATAGCAACTAAGCTCTAGTTTTGTTTAAACTAGCTTTTCACCAGTGTGTTGCAAGGTTAATATTATTATATATGTATAGATAGGCTTCTAGGGTAAAATTATAATTCTATCATTTTATTTCCTCTTTCTTTTAGTTTACAACACGAGAGGTGAAATTTTAATTTCACGCTCTTCCTGTGAATTTATTTTTAAACCTTTTTGTACAGAGAGATTTATTGATCCTATAGCAACTAAGCTCTAGTTTTGTTTAAACTAGCTTTTTACCCGTGTGTTGCATGAGATGATAATACTAGATAATATAAGCAATTCAAGAAGATTACATATAATTGTATAAAAACATTTTAAACTATAATATTTGACCGTTTATGTATGTGTAAAGAAAAATAATATAGTTGCTACCTGTAATACGATATCGTTCATTAATGAAGATAAAAAATTGTCTACACAAAAAACCTAAGAAAAACATTAAAAAAAGTTTTTGTACATAGAGATTTATTGATTTTGCAATCCTATAGCAACTAAGCTCTAGTTTTGTTTAAATTGTTAAGTCTATCTTTTTGTTTTGTTTTGTCTTTTTTTATTTTTTTTGTGTTGGGGGGGGGGGAGGGGGGGTTCCATGGAATCCGATGGAGTTTTTAGCATATATGGATTCTCACGAATTTCATGAATTTGAGTAGAATTTTACAAAATCCGTTCTATCATAATGAAATCATGGAATTGGTTGGATTTAAGGAGTTTCTTCAATTCAAATTTTCGTTAACTTTATGCTGATAACTTTATTGTATTTTATGCAATAAATAATAAATGCAAAGATAAAATACCTCATTCAAGACATTTGGTCATTTATTTGCACAAAGTGAATATTGATACATGATTTTAACGACCACAAGTTTTACCGATTGGATTTTACTAAAAAATGCTACCTCCGTCCCACAAAGGTAGTTCAATAGTCTTTTTTGGGTCGTCTCAAAAAGATAGTTCAATTATTATATTGAACAAGTATTTAATATTTCATTTCCATATGTACAACTAATTAATTATTGTTATTCAACTACATATACATTGAAAGTTTTTCAAATAATTAATGAGACATAAGGATATATGTGAAAAACTAAAGTAAAATTTAATATTTTAACTATATTAATTATTATTTCTTAATCCACGTAAAATTACCTACTGGATTATCTTTGTAGACAGGGGTAGTATAAAATTTTTTGAACTTATTAATTAATTAAAAGCATAATAACTTCTTATCACGTCCGTACACAGTTTATTTTGCAAACGTTGAATCATGAATGTAAAGTAATTAAAAAAAAAAACTAGAGCAATAAAGCGAAAAAACTATGTGTTATCGTAATGATATATCATTTAGAATATTGCCCATTTATTTTGTACCAATCAAATATGATGATGAGCAAAAAAAAAAAAAAAATAGAGAAAGAAGAAGACGGTCTCATCAATTTATGACTATAAATTTTAACTGATTGTTTAGGTTTTTAAAAATTTCATACAATTTTGGGGAAAAGAAAATGTTACGTGAAAACTCAGGATCCATGGGTTAGAGGTCGGAATTTGTTAAGGAGGTTGTAAGTGTATTTTTAACATTAAAATCCATAGAAATTTATAGAATTCTATTATTTAATGTAATTCATCAAAATCTGGAAGACATTGAATACGGTGGGTCTCTCTAGAATCCACCGAATTCTAAATTGAGGATAACGAATTTGTGTAAAATTCACAAATTCTAAATTGTGGATCTCCCCATTAGATAAACGTCAATTCAATGCTCTAAAAAGCATAAGGCGTGAAAAAACGTCAAGCTCAAACTTTAAACGTGAACATACTTCTAATGAGTGCTAAAGCGCAATAAATGCGTGATAAAGCGCGAGACGTGGCAAAACGTTAAATACAAACATCTAGTATCAGTATCGTCTACATGAGATTTATGTGGACTTTTTAAAACACAATATTAATTATGTATTCAAATTTTTTATTTTATATATAGTTATTACAATAAAAAAATAATGCAACTTAAGCCATATATGAAGCTAAACCTTCCACCACGACCAGAGTTCTGATATAATATCAAATGTTATGGTACTATATGGTGTCATATGATCATGTGACATGTATTGAGACACACTATACAAAAAACTACAATCACGATGCACACTATATATTTATATAACACTATATAGTGCTATACATATAATTTTATATTATTTTTAACCATTACAATCGTGATCGTATTCATTCATATATTCATTTGTTAATCCATGAAAATTGAAAACCACGAGAAAACAATAAAGATGCAAAAGAATGGCACACATCAAACCCTAGACCAGATGGCACGTAGCCTCAATTGGTCCAGCGGCGACCCGTTGAATGCGAATCCACCCCTTCTTGTAGGACCCAAGCGACCCCACTGGGGAGCACATGCAGTGAGAAATCCGGCTCCAGACAATTTTTCAATCTCTCTCTCTCTCTCTCTCTCTCTCTCCATATATATCTCTTGGAGTCTCTTTCCCTTTCTCTGTATCTCTCTCGAGTTCCGCGGATTTCAACTCTCCTTGAACACCTACTGTATCCCGAAAGGAAGTGAATTTTTGGGGGTGTTTCAATAATTTTTAGTGACTATGTATTCGTCTTAATTGCCTGCAGATTACAACTGGGTTGAGTGATGAATGCGTGAATAAAAAATGGGTTTAATCTGCGGTGGCTTCCTCCGCGACACATGGGATCGTGTTACCGATCGTTGTTTCCGCTTGTTTCCATGTCTGTCTGATCCGGGTATTGTTTATTTGCTTGTGTTAATTGGCCCTTATACCTACTATGTGGTCTGTCAATT